>JAPMUY010010672.1:0-102500 GCA_026901105.3 Galaxias olidus
GTTTTACTTTTTAACGATTCACTTAATGCAAATTCCCCTTGCCTTCTTGCATCTTTCTTATTTGATGTTGATTTTTATGTCCACGCACTGTAGCAAATGCCAGGCCATTACAGTATAATTTGAGTCTGTGAGTATGTCCAAGGTAACGCACTTGACGTTACGTGTAGCTTTGAAGCAGTGCTCAGAGCGGTGCTGCTGCTAACTTCATCATTCAGTTTAGCTAGACTGCATTGCATAACAACGGTTAACATCAACGCGTAACCTTGTGAGAAGCATTTAAACGAGAGCCATTTATGTTAATTCCCCTTAGGGAGTCAGAACTAAAACTTGAAGAAGAACCGAAAACTTGTCTGCCAAGGCAACTACAATTTTCAGTAAGGACGAAGACGAAAAACAAAATGAAAAATGCTTGTCAAAATTATGATTATTCAAACTGACATTTTGGCGTTGCAATTCGAAATGCAGTATTTAGGTGCCAGAAAATGGGTCTAATATGATTATTATAATAATAATAATTATAAAACTTAAGGACGTTACGTCCACAAGGCAATCACATAGTAACCAGACGGAGTCATTCATTGCTGCAAGCCAATGCTGCAAGCAAAGAAGCAGTGAATATAACAACTTCACATAACATCTAGAGTATATGCGGTGCCATTCATTTCTGCTAACAAAATTCATCAACCATTCAGTTTAAGCGCAACGGACTGCAATACCTAAGACATGTGGGCACTGAAAGGAATCATTGCATAAGCTAGAAAATTACGAGCAAATTAACATCAGCCACTGCTAAAATAACCACTGCAGCACTACTATGTCCCTCTGTGTTGGTGGACAGCGCTGAACGGGTAAACGCCAACTGCAAGGTTTAGCCTGCTGATACATTATTATCAACTTATTCATTCATTTATTTATGTCAATGATACTGTGTTGCTGTGAAAGTGACGCCCCTGCAGCTAACGTTTACGAGGCACTCCTGCTCGCTGTTGTAAAGTGAACTGAACACAATTTAAACGAGCAACAGACTTCTTCCCATTTATGTTAATGTCACATGTAGTCATCTTTAAATTGTATGGGTAATTAGAAGACAGGAGTCAGAACTAAACATTGAAGAAGATTTGACTAACAGCACGACATAAAAAGCACGTTTATTGTCTTGAATTGTTTGTTTAATGCTGATTATTTTACCATTTAAATGCATTTTAAATAATCTTAGTGACTGTGCTGCCACCTGTTTAAATAGCCTACATGTATCACAGTCTGTTCATTCTGACACTACTTTGTCTTGTTGGATTTCGCCATTTCAAATGCGCTATGGTGACAAAGGTTAAACGCAACAATTATTTATGGTGCCAGGGGATAATAGTTCAGTAACTTGGACAAATAGAATTCACATGCAGTAAGACGTATAAACACGGCACAATGAAATCCTTGTTGAAAAGCATGGCTTGAGAAGTCTAAAAATTAACATGGGGCCTGAGTGCCGCTGTTGAATGCCTTATGGAATCACTTGATACATGTTAACAGCGAGCCACTATCCAATTCAAGTCACCACAATTCTTTTTAACGTTAAACAAATACAACCTAACTCACATTTAGTGTACAGTGTCTTACAATTAACCCAAGTGCAGGTGAATAACCTTCCTTTGATGTAATGGAGAGCCTCCATTTAGATGTGCTTTATGAAGAACTTATTCTGAACCTTTTCTCCCTTTGTGCTTGTCATTGTGGTTATTTGTTATGCAAGTCTCTAGTCAAATGCCTTGCACGAAGTTAGGAAGTCTCTGTAACTGAGATACTAATAATAATAATAATTATAAAGACTAATCGCATTGTATGGCTAGTTAACTAGGCAAACTATATTACAAGCATTTGTCATTATCATTAGGATATCTTGAAATGCATTATCTCGCAAACGTTTACATACTATGCTAATTATAATTATATTATACTAAGCCATGAGGGGAGCTGCAATGAAGGACCAAGATTAATCTTACACCCTTGTGTATACTGCCATATAGTGCTGAACAACGTGCCAATGCTGCAAGCCTACCTCAAAGACAGTAAAACAAGTTGTTTGCTTAACTGCATAAGTCGCGTAGGTTTATCTAAATGTCTACATAGCTTACCTAATACCAATCCAAAACGCCAATTCTTTAATTACGTTGTGATTATAATAGTGTTGCCTTGCTAATTATTATCTTAGCATGAAAAAATGGAACCATGAAACTTTGGCTAATAAGGGGCTGTAAAAATCATTTGCTATCGCCATCAGTCATTTCAATGGGAGCCAAAAACCGATTAAAATATCCAAAATTGTTAACAGTTCACAAAATCCAAAAAAAATATAGCAGCGCATATGCATTGTACAGAACCCTTGATAGGTGTTAGCCAGTGTCTTAATTTGACATTGTATGCAACATTCCGGAAAGCGCGGATTGAGAGTAGGACTGTACAGGTAGTAATCCCGTTGAAAGTAATTCATTTACAATTCCTGTGTTAAGTGCAACGCCTGTGGGAAGTGCAGGAGTACTAGTATGATTGGGTCACATCACATAATACGGTACAAACATAACAAAATGCAAATACATAACATCAACGCTAGATGGAGGCATATGACCGTGAAACCTCTCTCCCAGTCAAAACTGACAATCTCTCTCCCAGTCAAAACCATCTCCCTATTCATTTCAATGGGGCCAAAAACCGATTAAAAATAATAATAACTGCGGGCGTTGATAAGGCGCAAAAAACAGGCCTAATAATAATAATAATAACATGACTTTCCGGTAACAGTATGTGATTGCATGAGCAATCACGTAATAATAATATGACTTTCCGGTAACAGCATGTGCTTGCATGACGATCACACAATAATAATAATAATATGAATAATAATAATAATAATAATAATAATAATAATAATAATAATAATAATAATATGACTTTGCATCGGTAACAGTATGTGATTGCATGACGCAATCACATAATAACAACACTTAAAAAGGCAAACCTCCTGAGTATTTGGTCCCACCCATCCCACACATGCCCGTGTGCGCTCTGACTTGATTTAATGAGCCTGAGCAAGGCAACGCATAAAGCTATGTCTGACTCCGAGGTGAGAAACAAAAGAATTCCGAACGTCTGGTCGTAAATGCTCTAAAACTGTGGTTCACACCAAAGCAAGGAGCACAGACACAAATGACCGTTTCCATAGTGTTGTGTATTTTTCAATTAGAAGAAGTTACAACCCCATACAAAATATTGGAAGTCTAAAGCCAAAGTTTCAGAAGAGTAACTTTTATTCAGCTGAATAACATAGGCATGCAACTATAAAGATCTACTACTACTGCTACAATTTACTCTCTACTCCCATGTACATTCACAGTTCGTCTTTATATGTCACATTCAAGTCAAGTTAAACCTTTCCAATATTTTTGGCAACTCCGCAACATGCAAATTAGACATGCTCTTTTTCCAATCACCTCTGACCTATCTGTTCTCTGGGGCCGGCTTGTCTCATGACTCTTAAGCTCACCCCATTTTACAACTAGCCCCATCCTTACAGTTATCATAAACTAAGGAAGCAGAGTCAATTAACCCCCCTTCTTTTCTTTGTACATCTGTTCACCACTAGCATCTGTTAATCCCAAACTACTCATGTGCTCTCAGGGTGACGAACAGTCTGACAAATATTGCATTCCTACAAAGGCCTCTTAGAATCATTAAGTGTTATTGCTTCCCTTCTTCCTGTCTCCTCTGTGTTGTTCTCCATTTGATACCCTTAATTATCCTGGGTCCTGCCGCTTCTCGCCAAATACTTAACCCCCCTTTTTCTTTCAATCTCTCTCTCTCTCTCTCTCTCTCTATCTCTCTCTGTCTCTCCTTACACTTCTCAATAGTAAAAACTATTATTCAACTATTGTGCGCCTACCTACAAACCTTTAATATTGATTACAAATACTTGACTACAAAAAGGGTATTTACTTGTTAACACTAAATATACTATAATAGTAACGACATACAGTTAGCTAACGTTAACAAAAACAATTTCATAATTGTATTCCCCTATTAGTATGAGCTAGTGCATGACAATCGTTTTTATTTAGCTGCAATTGGCACCATAGCTACTATACGTTGCCGAGTATATCCAACATATGCATGTAAACTAATAATGCCTTTTTGACATAAATCTGGCACAATACTTCCTAACGTTCTAAAACTGCACTTGGGATTTGACAAGCCAACCACATGCAACGACTTCAGCTCAGTCGCCTTGTAACTGCTAGTTCAAGTCGTTGTCTACTTTTGTCTGCCATGCGAATTGTAACAAGCTTGTTTGGAGGGTGACGCTGTAAGAAGGAGGACCTAGGAGTGTGCACGCTAGGTGATTGACAAGCAGGAAGCCCTTGCCTTACTCCTTGCAAAAGCTCCTGATTGGTTGGGGATAGGTGGGCGTCCCTAGATTTTTAAAAGCTAAATACAGGGTCCAGGGCGCTCATACTGTATATGGCGCACCTTCACCCTGAGCATTTGGTTTAATGATATCCTCCAGTATGTATGTAATAAACGTAAAAAAAAACATAATTTTTTTTAATTTATTGCTTGAAATTCAAACTTACATACTGCACCTTTAAGAAGAGCTCGTTAGCGGCTTTGATTGTGTACATCTACGAACGCCACCTGAATCTATTTAATGCGTTAGTATTACATTAGTGTTAGTGTTGATTCTGCGTGCGATGTAGGTCCAGTTAAATAGGTAGATGTGTAGCTCTCAGGTCTTTGCCGTTGTGATAAAACACCATTAAGAGTAAACCCATAGTTTAACAATCTATGTCAGTTCACAATCTGGATATAGCTATAGGGGGTAAATGGGCGACTATTATCAATGTAAAAGTTCACAAACGATGTGGAACGTCTTAGCGTCAACTCTGCAGAGTCATCCCTGAAGTATCAGGATCCTGGTTACTTCCTTGGAAAAGCCTGCTTCATGGTCACCAATGGTATGATAATTACTTATTTTAATCTCTGAAAAATCTGTTTGTATTCTCGTTGGTATTAAATGTTATTGCTGATAATCTCTCCAGATACTGAAGTAAACTGAAATATCGCCATTAACTGGAGTGTCCATTTTTGTGAAGAGCTTTCACAATTGTGTGTTTTTGTTTTTTGTGTCTCTGCCTTCTTTTCACTGCAGCTCGTAACGCGTCAGTTCCCCCGAGCGTTTGATGTCTTTCAGGAAACTGGCTGCATCGCTACACTGTCCCTTACTGTATGCAGAGAATCAGGTGCCTGTCTACATTATGACCCTAATCCTACATCATGGCCCTAATCCTACATCATGACCCTAACCCTGCATAATGACCCTAACCCTGAAGGCTCCAGTTTGCTTCATCGAAAGCAAAATAGTATCAATTCGTTAGTTCGTTATTCGTTCGCCTGGAACTGCGCAGTCCATTTTTTTTCTAGCACGGCGAACCCAGCAAAAGCGAACAGCGGCGAGGTTGGGGAAAAAATGTTGAGAGTATCCTGTAGATTAAGTTTATTACATTATTTAAGTACTTTGGTCATAAGGTCGTGCCGATTTGGTTATGAAAAGTAGTTTAAGGTAAGATTTGTTTACAAAAAAAAAGTTGAGTTGTGTTGGTACATTTTTATTATCGCATCTTAAATTCAAAATATACCTTCAGTATGTTGCTCTGCCCACAACTATATGGATCCCATTACAATTTGTTATCAATTATTATGAAGTAGTTCTTATGTGTTATTATAATGAATGTGATTGTTGTCCTTTAATAAATCTCTCCTTTTGTTGTGTTTTCCCTCTCTTCATTCCTCCCAATCATCGTCTGCTCTTTCCCAGACAGAGGACGGTGTGCTTGCTACAGCACAGGCACTGATTCTCAAGGTAGCTTCTGACTTGGTTCCCATGGCGACAAGCCTTTACCTGTCCACTCTGACCCGATGCCCCGTGCCCTCTGACTTCCACCAGCAGAACTTTGACCTTTGAACTCGAGACTTTACTTGTTTACTGGATTGTTTACTGGCTGGATTATTTAGATATGGAAAAACATTCACTTTTCAGAGGTTGAATCTAAATCTATTTTAGTAGAGCTGATCATGGCCTACTCACTTAATAGTTAGCCTTGGATATCGAGGGTATTATAAATAGGAAATAAGGATTTACTTTTAAATGTGATTAGCCATTTAACTACATCTTTTTTTGTGTGTGTAAATAATGTATTACGTGTATTGTTATACCTAGCATTGAAATGTTTGTGTTTTTACCATGAAGTTCTGTGTGAGGTTTCTGGGCACAGATTGCGTTTGACACCTCTTAATAGCCTTTTTTAAATTCGGGAAAGTTCCTCTTATGAACGTTATATCTGCACTTCATGAGAATTAATGAACATACTTGAATTATATTTAGTTTGTGTGAGTAATAAGTTTGTATGGCATACTTGATGGTGCGGAGTACTGCATTATTGTAACATTCTGTTAAAATAGTTCATATAAAGAGGAGTCAAAAGTAAGGCTGTGAGGTTTTAAAAAGTAAATTTTGACTAATACACAGGGAAAAGGGGTGTGTTGTAAAGAACACTGTCTATGCAAGTAGTATAGGTAAATTACGTTGAACTATAGACTGGTATAGACACACTTATAGTGATGATTGTCATGCCGATTTACCACACCCACAAGTCTGACAACCAACTGTCAATTTGCCAAATCATTATTATTAGAATAACATATCCCAGAGAAACAATGTTTAACATTGTTGACTTTGATCATAGGCATCCAAAGAAACTGACTTGCACTGGACTCGACATTTTAGAAATATTTTATTTATTTTTTTACATATGCCTTCCTTTGTTACAATCTTGTTTCCGTAAAACATGGTCACGCTAGATATCACATGTCGCATTTCCTATTACGACTGCTCGAGACTTCATAGAGCCCTCTCACCATGGCGCCAATGATGAGAGTTAGCGGCATCCAGTCATCAGAACGGGAATGTAAATTCTAAATTATTTATGATTCTCCGAATTGTTCTCCAAAATGTTGTGAATTGAAAAGAACAGCAATAATATTTGATCACATATATTTGTTCACGAATAACTTGCATTTTTCAAATGGCCTAATGCGTCTTGATCGTTGATAACAGTTGCCTCCATCCCCTTGTTTTTAACGACGTTTGACGTCTTATGTTTTGGATGACAGAGTGAAACTTTGGGATTCGTATCAGTCAAGTGGATAGCTGTATGCTAATATAATGCTTAACTAGTGCTGGAGAGTGCATCTGGGGACACAAGTGATTCTGCATTCCCTGCTGTTGTACTCAACTGACCCCTGCACTAAACTGTCCCTTTGAGTTTTCCCTTCTTTTTCATATCTATTAAAGCAGTGTCTAGTCTTAAAATGTACTGTTAGTTTTGAACAGAATTTTGCTTTGTGGAGTGGTGCTCTTATAATTTATGAAACAATGTAACAAACCATGGGAAGCTGTGTCTTTTCCTTTTGTTGCCATTTTACTGAACTTGGTATGTTGACAATTTAAAAAGGTTAATCTACTTTAATAATGGCTGCATTTGCTGCATAACCTTTGCCAAATGACCATTTTCTTTCTACCCTAAGCATGAGTGGACCGAATGAACTATACAGCTGCACTAATGCCTGGCTAATCAGTAGCCTTTACTCTTGTTCAATGTTGTTCCTTGTCTTATTTAGATTTTATTTATTTATTTATCTCGCATCACCTTGCAATTGTAGTTTAGCCGCACCTTGAAATGACTCGAATAGAAAATAAATTTTAATCTGAAAGAATCTTGTTACTACTTGAAATAAAGCCCTTGCCAAAATGTGACTTCGATTAAATTTAATCAAAATCAAATATAACCTAAATCTACATCAATTGATTGATAACATTGTAAATATTAATTACCTACCAGAAGATCAGGCAAAAGTTCTGTGTCAAAACTGTAATCTTCCAAACAACTAATGACCTGACCTTGCACCAAAACAGTTTATTTATACTCTGCCCCCATTCCCTTCAAACCCCACCAAACTTGTATTGCTTGAAATTCAAACTGCACCTTTAAGAAGAGCTCGTTAGGGGTTTTGATTGTGTACATCTACGAACGCCACCTGAATCTATATAATGCGTTAGTGTTGATTCTGCGTGCGATGTAGGTCCAGTTAAATAGGTAGATGTGTAGCTCTGAGGTCTTTGCCGTTGTGATTAAACACCATTAAGAGTAAACCCATACTTTAACACAATCTATGTCAATCCACAATCTGGACACTGCGATAGGGGTAAATGGGCAACTATTATCAATGTAAAAGTTCACATAAACGATGTGGAATGTCTTAGCTTCAACTCTGCAGAGTCTTCGCTGAAGTATCTGGATCCTGGTTACTTCCTTGGAAAAGCCTGCTTCATGGTCACCATGTAACGAACCGAAGGTGGACCCAGATGCAACACACAACTCCCAGGATTAGTTTGGAATATTCTTTTATTCCCACCACAGGACAATGGCCAAAAAGCCATAGACAGACAATAAAAAAACGCAGGGCAAAATCTCAGAGCCAGGTTCAGAAGGCTAGGAAGTTTACCGGGGAACAGGCGAGGAAGGAAAGTCCATTTCGGGCTAAATCGGCAATGGGGGGATCCAAACAGCGACTGCGGGAAAGTCTGGCATGAGAACAGCAAAGAACAATCTGGCAGTGAGTGTGTGGAAAATTGGACACTAAATAGTGGCAGAGTCAATGACAATCAGATGTGTGTGCAGGTAAGCAGCAGGTGTGTGTGATTGTCCTGATTACAGCGGTGCAGAGTGAAGCAGTAGCGTGGCAGTCAATAAATGACCTGTGTGACACACCAATGGTATGATAATTACTTATTTTAATCCTATGCAAAATAAGAACTTGACAGGTGACAGAAATTAAGAGCAGAAAGAAAACTTTAATTTTATTCTATTTTTACAATCAATGACAAACTGTCCAAGAATCTAACCAAAATTATTACGAAACAGTAATAATAAAAAGATAGACAAAAATGTTTTGGAACATTTTTGGATTATGTTTTTTTTTCAGCAGATAAAGAATTTTTTAAAACCTCTTACTTATGCAACACTTTATTGCTAAAATAATAATCGTCAGGGCCTAATTTCTGATATTCGTTTGTAACCCTGCTTTGACCTACTTTATAACTCAGTGGGCTTAAAGATTTATGCTGCGAAACCCAGCTCCTTGTAAGTACTGTCGATGTCCTTAATGACGACGCCCATCACCTTCCTCAATGCAGCCTGGCCAGAAGCATCCAGCCCCGCCTTCTCGCTCAACACCTGGGCGATGGCCTCGGTCATCAACTGCAATATGAAATATTCCTGTTCATTACTAAAATTCCTATTAGAAACAAATTACCATTTACCGTTTTTAATCGATAGCCAGTGAAAAGTGTCAATGAAAGAAGGGCATTACGAACAAGTTGCTAAAGGGCTTTTTATTGTACACTAAGGTTTCTATATTTAGCCTACCTTGAAGTTGTTGAGGGCGATCTTGTGTTCCTTGGCGAAAGATGTTGCCAGGGGCTTGAGAATTGCAGCGTGGTCTCCCTTAGACTTCAGCAGTTCTCCCAGCTTCCTCAGCAACTTGGCACCGTAGGCAGACATCGCGGCATTACCGGCAAAGTCCCCTGGAGGTATGCCGACAAACTTGGGGAAAAGTTTCTGGGTGTCTGGCTGCTCTTTGAACAGGCTACAGAGAAAGAGAGAGAGAC
Organism: Galaxias olidus; assembly: GCA_026901105.3. NCBI lineage: Eukaryota > Metazoa > Chordata > Actinopteri > Galaxiiformes > Galaxiidae > Galaxias > Galaxias olidus. Next base: position 9,773 of record JAPMUY010010672.1, read on the forward strand.
AGCTAAAATCGATGCCAGCAAATTAACAAGATTAAAAATTGTGCAATCATACTAATCTCTTTATCAAATAAGATACTTATTATCAACAGCATCTGCATGCACGACCAAGATTGAGTTTATCGAGTCTTCTGATGTCCACTAACCGGCTCAGCACCAGACCTCCATATGCTGCGTAGTCAGCCTCTACTGGGCCCCAGCACTTCAGAACCAGGTCGAAGTCAGACATAATCTAAACACGGGTATGCCAGTCATCAGAAAAGGGACATTTTAATTCTAAATGAATTATGATTCTCCGAATTGTTCTCCAAAATGTTGTGAATTGAAAAGAACAATAATTATATTTGATCACAAATATTTCTTCATAAATAACTTGCATTTTTCAAATGGCCTAATACGTATCGATCGTTGATAACAGTTGCCTCCATCCCCTTGTTGTTTTTAACAACGTTTGACGTCTTCAAAAGTTTGATGTCTTATGTTTTGGATGACAGAGTGAAACTTTGGGATTCGTATCAGTCAAGTGGATAGCTGTATGCTAATATAATGCTTAATTAGTGCTGGAGAGTGCATCTGGGGACACAAGTGATTCTGCATTCCCTGCTGTTGTACTCAACTGACCCCTGCACTAAACTGTCCCTTTGAGTTTTCCCGTCTTTTTCATATCTATTAAAGCAGTGTCTAGTCTTAAAATGTACTGTTAGATTTGAACAGAATTTTGCTTTGTGGAGTGGTGCTCTTATAATTTATGAAACAATGTAACAAACCATGGGAAGCTGTGTCTTTTCCTTTTGTTGCCATTTTACTGAACTTGGTATGTTTTGACAATTTAAAAAGGTTAATCTACTTTAATAATGGCTGCATTTTCTGCATAACCTTTTCCAAATGACCATTTTCTTTCTACCCTAAGCATGAGTGGACCGAATGAACTATACAGCTGCACTAATGCCTGGCTAATCAGCAGCCTTTCTTCTTGTTCAATGTTGTTCCTTGTCTTATTTAGATTTTATTTATTTATTTAGCTTGCATCACCTTGCAATTGTAGTTTAGCCGCACCTTGAAATGACTCGAGTAGAAAAAAAAATTTAATCTGAAAGAATCTTGTTATTACTTGAAATAAAGTCCTTGCCAAAATATGTGACTTTGTTTAAATATAATCAAAATCAAATATAACCTAAATCTACATCAATTGATTGATAACATTGTAAATATTAATTACCTACCAGAAGATCAGGCAAAAGTTCTGTGTCAAAATTGTAATCTTCCAAACAACTAATAACCTGACCTTGCACCAAAACAGTTTATTTATACTCTGCCCCCGTTCCCTTCAAACCCCCACCAAACTTTTATCCCATCCCATCCATCTGTCAGTCTCTCTTTCTCCTAACTACATTTCTCACAATGTTATCTCTTCTCTGAGCGTTCCTACCATGGGTGTTATACTCAAACTGTTACAGCTCACTCGCAGTGCTTTTAATATTTGATAACAATACCAATAATAAAAAAGTATTGGGTTACTAGGTGAGTGTTGTTGATGACCACAGAACCGTAAGATATTGAGAACAAACTTAACTTCAAAATATTTTTATTTCATTTTGTTTCATTTCGTCATCGACTGAGTGCACTCTATCATGATTGATTAGAAGTCCGTCCTCTGGTGATTATGTTGAAACTTTACCACTCTGTGTAGTGCAATTTTCCAAAGCGACAGGAAACTTCACCCATAGTAAAAAGAGGCCCTTTCCCTTTTACGATCATGAAAGACGTTGGACAATTCATATTCATAATTTCATGGCATAATTGGTCAATTTACACCATTTATGGTTATAACTCCGATGCTGTGCATCCAATTAGCCTAATTATGTTGCACTGCAAACACATCGAAAATGTAACTGGTGAAGATAATAGTAATAGGCCTATGTTCAAATAAAGTTAAAATAAAGTGTAAAGGTTAAAAGTTATAATGTTATGACATTGAGCGTGAGTCACGCAAATTACCCTTTTCACACGCTCTCACACCACACCTCATATTTCTCACGCATTCATACATTTGCTTTTGGGAAGCGTAAACTGCTATTGCAGACCATTGAAAGTAACTCTTAAATGCCGCGTTGCATGGCGCCTATACGCACCAACAGCAGTTGCGGTATCCGAAGCGGCGGAAAAATCGGACAGTGCCCGTAAGCCATGCGTGACTACATACGAGAAAGTTGTAGCCTATTCCTATGTTCAGACTGGTGAAAGGATTAAAAGTTATGAATCCATCCATTATCCATTAGCTATACCGCTTCTTTTCAGGGTCGCGGGGGGGGGCTGGAGCCTATCCCAGCCAACACAGGGTGAGATGCGGGGTACACCCTGGACAGGTCGCCAGTCTATCACAGGGCCAACACATAGGGACAGACAACAACTCACACTCTCATTCACACCTACGGGCAATTTAGAGTCACCAATTAACCTGCATGTTTTTGGACTGTGGGAGGAAACCAGAGTACCCGGAGGAAACCCACACAAACACGGGGAGAACACGCAAACTTGATCCCAGGACCTTCTTGCTGTGAGGCAACAGTGCTAACCACCGAGCCACCGTGCTGCCTAATAGAAGTTATTAAACTTTGGAAATTGCTCTAAAAAGTAATGTTTCTATTTGTGCAAAGGCGAATAAATGTTTGCCGCGTGAGCCCGAGCAACAAAACTAATTTTCGGAAAAGCTGGCAGCCGTGATGTTAGGAAGAGTTCAAATTGGCTATAAAGGTTACTACGAGATGTTGTGTTTTGACATATTATGTTTACTCGGATCTGAGGTATTAAAGGTGCAGAATGTCGTTCTAGAGAATTGGAGAAAAAATGGCAAGAATTTGAATAACAACACTTAAAAAGGCCAACCTCCTGAGTCTTTGGTCCCGCCCAGCCCACACATGCCCGTGCACGCTCTGACTTGATTTAATGAGCCTGAGCAAAGCAACGCATAAAGCTATGTCTGATTCCGAGGTGAGAAACAAAAGAATCCCGAACATCTGATCGTAAATGCTCTAAAACTGAGTGGTTCACACCAAAGCAAGGAGCACAGACACAAATGACCATTTCTATAGTAACGACATATAGTTAGCTAACGTTAACAAAAACTATTTCATAGTTGTATTCCCCTATTAGTGCGAGCTAGTGCATGACAATCATTTTAATTTAGCTGCGATTGGCACCATAGCTACCACACGTTGCCGAGTATATACAACATATGCATGTCAACGAATAATGCCTTTTTGACATAAATCTGGCACAATACTTCCTAACGTTCTAAAACTGCACTTGGCGATTTGACAAGCCAAGTCTTTTGCGACCACATGCAACAACTTCAGCTCAGCCGCCTTGTAACTGCTAGTTCAAATTGATGACTACTTTTGTCTGCCATGCGAATTGTAACAAGCTTGTTCGGAGGGTGACGCTGTAAGAAGGAGGACCTAGGAGTGTGTACGCAAGGTGATTGACAAGCAGGAAGCCCTTGCTCCTTGCAAAAACTAATGATTGGTTGGGGATAGGCGGGCGTCCCTAGATTTTTTAAAAAGCTGAATACAGGGTCCAGGGCGCTCATACTGTATATGGCGCACTTTCTCCCTGAGCATTATGCATATGTAATTAACGTAAAAAAACATAAAAAATTTAATTCATTGCTAGAAATTCAAACTTGGATGCTGCACCTTTAATGGGATAGCAAAGGGATGGCATGAAGATCATAACGGGTGGCAACACCAAAGCGTAGTTCTCTTTAATACCACATCTTACATACTAGACAGCTATTTAGGCCTATCCTCATTGATTTGCCTGCACTAATAGCATAACATTGGCATGCATACTAGGGTTGTTCGATGTTGACCTGCTGAAACATTCTGCATGTGACACGATGTTTGGGGGGGGGGGATTGTTGTTAATCACTAAAAAATATAAGCCTATGTACTTCGATTGCCATTTCATTTCCTAGTTAACTCTTGGTATATTTACATGGATTTTGGGGGATTTAGATTTAGATCATATTTGTTCATTTAAAAGAAACACTATCATATACAGTGCAATTCTTTTTTTTAATCTAATATTTTAATGGAATTAAGCAAAGGTTGTTGCAAATTTGATTAGCAATCTTTGTTAGGGCTTGTTAGTGATGCGCACAATTAGAGTAGGCCTATTAAAGCAGACATAGGGCCTATTAGCTGGTTAAACGTTGGCTATAATTTTATTACTGTACACATTTAATTTACAGACATAATTTGCGCTGAAATGTCATGTCTCTCTTATCAAATGACCGTAATGTTAACAACGCTAGATTAACTAAAATACGAGGGAAAAAATTAATTGGCCTGTTCGCTTTGCGTTCCTCAAGTTAAACAAAGCAAGGTGAAAAGTGGAACAAAGGTGAAATCTCGTAACAACCGTGCGGTTTAGTGTTTTGATTGCCTATAAAATGGAAGTAAGGTTGTATGTAGGCTGTCATAATAAACTGGCATAGGGGCCCAACCACTCGACCGGAGCAATGCTTAAAGGGGCCCTATTATGCTTTTTGGGGTTTTCCCTTTCCTTTAATATGTTATATAGCTTATTTTGCATGTAAAAGGTCTGAAAAGTTACAAAGCCCATAGTCCACACCAAAGGGAGCTACTCTCTCTCTCACAGAAAACACTGCTCCTGAACTGCCTGAAACGTCTCATTTTTAGTCCAGCGTTTTCTTCTGTAACTTATCTACGTCACTAAGTCACACATTTGAATAATGTTTGGCACGCCCTCAACCAGAACCAGTCAGAGCAGAGGCCGCTGACCAATTCCAATCCTTTAAAGTTGCCGACTTCTCCTCGACACTCACCACTTCTCCACGACGTAAACACGCGCTGCCATATTTAGTGTCATTCCAATCACTTATAAGCGAAGAGCAAGTGGCTACATGTAACCTTCTATGCCTCCCCCAGTGAAGGACACATCAAAGCAGATTTTTAACGGAATCTGCCCCAGAATTCTCTGCGATGATTAAAAGTTCCACCTCGCGAAGGACGAGTCAGTTCCAATTTGAAAAGTTAAAAGTTCCACCTCGCCTCCTGCCTCTCCATCAAGTGTCCACTCGATGATGACGAATAAAACGTCACAAAAGTGGCCACTCGCGAAGGAACCTTCATGAAGTAGACTTCTTTAAAATCAATTGGAATCTGCCCCGGGTGATTTCGACATGTCATGAAAACGCTGTTTTCGTAAGAGCAAAGGCAAATTCCCTTTGTTTGGCCAGCTGACCAATTAGAGCAAACTGGGCTCGTCGGGAGGGGGGGGCCTTAAAGATACAGGAGCTAAAACAGAGCGTTTCAGAGAGGGTGAATAGAGCTGCTGCAGATCCTGACAGTTTGGATAAAATAAATTGTTTATTGAACATTCATACGCGTAAACCTATTCTAGTAGAACTCCTAAATAAAGGTATGAACCTGAAAATTTGCATAATATGGCTCCTTTAACCAAGGGCGTAGGTTTGATTTGGAAAGTAGTGGGGACATAAATTTGGCAGGGAGTCCTACCCCCAGAAAATCTTTGAGTTTTTCATGGCATTTCCTGAAATTCTACACAATATAGCCTACTTAAATAGCCAAACCCATGACGTTCTTTGCCGCACCAAGTTATTGAAAATAGTGATTAACGTTTTCAAACGGCTCTTGAACGCAATATTTTTTTCAGATAATATTTAGCCTTAAAGATTACATTGTGCTAAGTTTTGACTGTTTTCTGAGTGTTATAAGCTAATATCTAATGGGAATTCTAACTGATTTCTGGGACCGTTCAACCATAAAGTAGGATGAAATGTAACCATTACCATGTCCTTGATAATTAGCACAACCATGATAGCCTATAGGCCTACATACCGATCAACATTATTACAAAAACGTGAAATTATTATTTTTCCGATTTTAGAAGACAAAATGAACACTGATTTGGAGTTGGAGTGCCACAAAAGCTGTATGCACATGTAGAGTAGGCCTATAAAGATCACTTCCTAAAAATACTCATGGATATAAAAAAGAATACACTTACATCAACTTTATCTGGGCAGCAAGGGCATAGAATATGGTAGACATGTCCATCCATCCAATATCCAGTGAATACCAGATTGTCCCGATACACCTTTGTCCATCCGTGTCTAGTCAATCTGTATTTTGGTACACAAACGGCTAACAGATCTCGTTCTCTACAGGCTCATTTCCACCAAGCACTAGCTAACGGTTTGGGTCGGAGCGGAGCGGAACAGTTATTTGTGTGTTTCCACAGGCAAAAGTTGTGTAGGGTTGGCTACGGTAGATAACCGTCCCGTTCCGTCCTGCTTTTCACTACCCTTCTGTTGCGGTTCCTGCAGACCCGGTCCCAAAAGGTGGAGCTAGAAACACTAAAGACAGAAATCATCACTTTATGAGCTGTCTTTGTTTAGCCAAGGAGGCATTCTCCTCCTCTGCATGAAGTAGCATTTCCCAAACTGTTTATTTCGGCATTATTTCGCCTTGCTGCCTAAATTATTTTATTAAACAAAGCTTTTCTCTTTATTGTAATCAGCATCCACACACATTGCAATTGTTATGTTTACTCTGTCGCGTTGACTATGATGTTACGATAGTTATGTGGCTATGAACCCCGCCTACATTTTAGGGTACCCGTTAGCAGTGGAAAAGCAGTGTAATCGTTCCGATACGTAGCGACCTGACCCGTTACCTAATGTCTGGTGGATTCGAGCCATACTAGGAGTGCTGCCTCCCTAACCATATCGCTAATATGATTGGCTTAGCCGTTTCTTATACCCCTTTTCGACCAAGCAAGTTTCAGGGCTGGTTCGGAGCCAGAGCCAAATCCTGAACCCGCTATTTGCTTTTCCATCGCCAAGGAGCTGGCTCTCGGCCCAAAAAACGGGTTCCAAGCTGCCTCCAACTCTTTGCTGGTCTAAGACCAAGCACCACTTTTAGTCCCGTCTTTAATCGATTTTGATTGGCCGGCTGACAAAGAAGTTACATTGATGAGCGCTGCACTTTGGTAAAAGTTAAACTATTTTCCACATCAGATAGGCTACATGACGTGCTCTGCCAAAAATTAAAAGTGCAAGGGGGCGTCGCTTTGAAAAAGGAGAACTGCAGGCACGTCTTTAAATAAATAACGAACGGGGAAGAGGCACTGGAAGGTGAAAAATCGATTTCAGTCGACTAGAGTGGCTAGCTACTGGCTAGTCCGCCATTACTGTTGTGCGTTGAAGTTGAGCCTTGCATTGCTGCGAAAGCAGTGATGTATTGACGTGGTTCTCTAGCCTGTGGAAAAGCAAACAGTTCTTCTAAAGCCTGGTTTATACTTCTGCGAAGCAGCACGTGAACAGCTCTGCGTAGCTTCGAAGAGCAGGGGTTTCTGGGAAAGCGTAGCTCACCGACGTGTTGACGGGGAGTCCTCCCAAATCCTAATAGCCCGTCGCGCGAAGCGTCTTCTCAGTGTGTCAAACAGTCGCTGATTGGTTGAGCAAGGTAGGAAGCAAGTTTATATTCGGTAATATTTTGGCTGTATTCAAACAAATTAAAACGTAGATGACACAATGAACTGGAGCAGATAGGCTGATTTTCAATTTGATTCATATTAGTGGTTTTCTATGCACTTAGCTTGTACATTGTATATTTATATAGGCTATAGCCTATGTTACAACTGTTTTCTGTATTGTTTGATAAACTGTATATAAATATAGGCTATTGTACAGCACTTTGGTCAGCTCTGCTTGTTTTAAACGTTTTCTATAAATAAACTTGATTTGATTTGATGTAAGAAAATATAAAAAGCAGTGAGCAACCTTTGGTCTCTTTGATTATACTTTCGCGGGACATGAACGGGAGTTTCTGTATCTGTGCTTCTTCTACAGTTTTCTGTACATTCTGGATTACTGAATTCGACACTGCCACCTAGTGGGCCCGTTAAACTTACATTGAAGTATGTAGGCAAACTACAGCGACGGGCTGTTAGGATTTGGGAGGACTCCCCAACAACACATCGGCAGGCCTCGGTGAGCTACGCTTTCCCAGAAACCCCTGTGCTTCGAAGCAACGCAGAGCTGTTTATATGCTGCTTCGCAGAAGCATAAACCAGGCTTAACGTGTGTGAGGCTCAACGCGTGAAAGCTCAAAGCTCCATCAACTAGATGTACTAGCAAGTAGGCCAGTTAGACAGTGTTGAAGTGAGCAGCCATCCTTGTATATATTATACAAACATTTCTGGGCCAAACATACGGGACAAATCGCATCTTGTATTGATTCAGTAAGGGTCGGGACAGTAATGCATTTTATTTTTCAACGTTAGTTTGTGTGTGTTGTGTGTGTTTGACAATTACGCTAATTTGGTGATAGGCTATTCTAAAATCAGAATGGCATCCACAAAAAAAAGGTGAAGCTACTTTACAAGTCAAAGTGTAAATCACTTAAATAGAAATATTTTCTCAATTGCTTATTTGTAGTCAACAATAATGGTAATAATGATAATACTCAACTAAGCCATACATGTTTTTCCTCACTGCTCTTTCATGGAATGCGTCAATGTGTTATTTTGTCAGGATACAGAAGCAACCCGACCTTGTTGCTCAGAGTCAGATACAGGACGAGAGGCAGATGGAGAGGCAGGGTCACAGGTGGCCTAGACTAGAGTTAGAACTTAGTCGTGAGATTCCGTAACAAATGTTAGGCTTATGATGTACTACATAACAATGGTTCATCTATGTGCGTGTGAAATTAGAGCTTTGAATATGCACATGTTTCATTGTTCATATGGCATGCATCAATGTGTTATTTTGTCAGGTGAAAGAAGCAATCCTACCAGGTAGTAGGGCCAGTTCAGACAGAGCAGAAGAAGCAGGGTCACAGGTGAGGCCTAGACTTGTGACAACGTGATTTTAAAGTAAATGTAGATATTTGTTTTGCTTTACATTGGTGTTGCACTGGTATACTAAGAGGTCTATTAAGCACTCAATCATAGATGGTTTTAATAACGTGGGCATGAATACTATCCTATTGTGCATTAATTATATAATATAAGTGGTGATTAGCCTCATCTGTGTGTAGGTGTATTTTCACATGCAGTAGTTGTGTGTACAGAGTGGCTTATTGGTGTATTTTTAAGGAAACTGATCCAGCTGTAGACAGCAACAGAGAGAGTAGCAGTGAGAGTGATGACAATGAATAACAGCGTAGAACTGGAGATATGCTGTGCATTGAAATCAAGCCAAACCAATCTCACCCCAAATACATTGCAGTTCAAAAGCTGTCAAATAGGGTCCTCCATTTTCAAGACAGTTAGTACAAGCAGTATGCATGGATTCACAGCTATCAGCGGGGTGTTGTCTCGGTATGAAAGCGTTTTGTCTAGCTTAGAGGAGATGGCATCAAAAGGATCTAAGGGCAAATGGACTGCGAGAGCGGTTCGAAAAGCGTAAAACTGTGCTAGGACTTCTTTTTGCATTAGAAGTGATTGAGGAGCTGTAGTGTCTAAACAAGTCCCTGCAAAAGCAGACTGCAATTATTGCAGAATTGAGAAGTGCAATAGGGTGTGTCAGATCCACTTTACAAGGCAAAAGGTGTGAAGAAAACGTTCATGTGGTTTTAGACAAAGCAGTTGCAATGGTTGACTCCCATGGGATCAAGCCCATTCAGACGCCTCACCAAAGCCAGCCACCACAACGATAAACAGGTTGGGCGAGCCAGCACACTCCCAAGTCACCTGAGGCGCAGGCGCAATACACAACAGAGTTTGACAAAATCCTAGAAAGTGTAAATGTTCAGTATAAGGAGAGGTTCAACCAACCAAATCTAGATGTCTTGCACAAGCCAGAGGTAACTATAGACTGGAGTAGTGAATGACATTTTTGATCATTGTTGACCTATTTGAAGTAGCCAGAACTGAACAGGGAGAATCTAAAAGATTATGTTTCGGTCCAAAAACACTTTCAAATCTAGTGCTGAAGTGGCTAATATCGTGAGAGTAATGGCAGTTGAAGTGAGAGGCCTGTTTAATCAAGTTGAAACCCTTGTCAGGCTGCTTCCAGTCATCCCAGTCCCATTAGCTGAGGCTGAAAGAAGTTTCCGTGCTATCAGGAGTCTAAAAACATGGCTTAGAACAACAATGACACAAGTGAGAGTGAACAATGTTTGTGTGCCATGTCCACCAGGACAAACTACACAATATTGATGTGAAACCAATATGCCAACAGTTCATTTCTGTTAAAGACAGGCGTAGGCATGTGTTTGGCTGCTTCAAATAGAAACAATGCAGTGGACACTGAGCAGTTTATATTTAGGGTGTGGATGTAATAAACAGTATTGTTTTATGTTTAGATGTAAATAGGAAATTGAAATAAAATAAGTGTCGGTTTTTGCTGTTTTATCATCAAGATTTATTGAATCTAGCTCTAGCTTATTTTTCTCTCAAAGTGCACCAGTCTGGCCCTGTGAGGCTATGAGTCTCATGATGGGAATCTATTTCAGCTTTTGAAATTAAAGCCAAGGATGATGCCTGTCTCTCTAGTTGGCTATCCCGTTGTCATGACTATACCTCTCCTCCAGTGCAAAATTATATTTTGCAATTGTTAGGAAATTGTATTGTGAGAAGTATTGCATTATTCATCCCGTCTCTACCCGTTTTGCAGTACTCAATCATTATAGATGGCACTCAAGATGTTTCAGAAATAAAGCAAGAGTCTATTTGTTTTAGGTATGTGAACCATGACCTGATACCACAGGAAGCTTTTGTTGTTTTGAATTAGGTCTCGGGGACTACTGGAGATGAGATTGCTAGAGTGGCTGTGGATGTCATCTTGAGGCTACATATTCCCATGTCTGGATTAAGGGGTCAGACAGGTGATGGTGCTGCCAATATTTTGGGAAGACATTCAGGAGTACAAGCAGAACTGAAAAGACAGCAGCCATTGGCTTTGTATGTGCATTGTGGGGCACAATGTCTTAACTTGGTCGCACAATCTGCATGCCGGACCAGTCCCTTGATAAGGGATGCCTTGCAGTGGGTCCATGAGCTAGGAGCATTAAGCAAACAGTCTGGAAAATTTGAGGCCATATTTTCAGCAGTAGAAGCAGGTTCAGGACAGTCGACATCACTAAGACCACTGTGCCCTACCAAGTGGACAGTGCGAGGAAAAGTTATCAGAGCGGTGTTGTCTCTGTATGAAAGTGTTTTGTCTATCTTAGAGGAGATGGCTTTAAATGGATCTAGCACAGGTGTGAGGGCAAGTGGACTGCGAGAGCGGTTCAAAAAGGGTTGAACTGTGCTCGGACTTCTTTTTGCATCAGAAGTGGTTGAGGAGCTGGAGTGTCGGAACAAGTCCATGCAAAAACGGACTGAAACTATTTCAGAATTGAGAAGTGCAATAAGGTGTGTCAGATGCACTCCACAAGTCAAAAGGTGTGAGAACAGCTTTCATGTGGTTTTTGACAAAGTAGTTGCAATGTTTGACTCCCTTGGGATCGAGCCCACTCAGATTCCTCACCAAAGCCAGCCACCACAAAGATAAATTGGTTGGGCGAGCCAGCACACTCCCAAGTCACCTGAGGGGCTTTACAAAACAGAGTTATACAAAATCCTAGATAGTGTAGATGTTCAGTTAAAGGATAGGTTCAACCAACCAAATTCTGAGTCTAGCCTCTTTAGTTTGCTCTCAAAGTGCACCAGTTGGATGCATTTAACTGGTCCCCCTAGAAGGGCCGTGGTCCACCAAAGTTGAAATCAAAACTACGCCCATGCTGGGCACTCATCTTATAGTGGGTGTTTTAACGTACACTAATCTATAATTAACAAGTCCATCTTCAGTGCTACAATCCTTGGTTTATTTAAATTTAAGCAAACATATGGTGACTGGTACAGTAAACAACAAAGCAGTATTTTTATTACATTTTTCAGAAGTTATTTTTATAAAGTTACATCAAAGTAAATCAATGTTTCCTTAGCTAACGTTTAGAAATTTAATAATGTATACACCTAGGCAAACTCTAGCTTACGTTTGCTAGCTAGTTAGAGTTTCCGTAAACATTTGAGAAACACCTAAAAACGACATCAGAAAATGCTAAGAGAATACAATAAAAGAAGAGTTGATTTTGTGTTATTTAGCGTAACATTTACATAATTGGAAAGTATAATATTAGTTATTTTGTGCCTTTGACCCTTGGTCCAGTAAATTACGCTGCCCAAATGAGTCATCTCTTTGGTGACTGATTTTGTGCAGCGTGCATGGGGAAGGCGAGAGGCAATGGGCTTCTGAACCATTTTTCAGTGGAAGGGGTAACCGACGTTTATGACACACATGCAATTGAGCTCTATCACAGATATTTCAAACCATGAACATTTCTGTAAAAACATTTTAAACAGTAACGATGAACAAATTAAATCACCTTACCTTAGCGGCAGCAGCAGCGAATCAGATGAGTGGTGACTAGGGATGGTAATTGATAAGATTTTATTGATACCTTAATCGATTCTTTATCATTCCCTTATCGATTCCTGATAAATATTCTGTGTGGAAAAAAGGTAGGCCTACACAACGCAGCATTTTTAATATCTAAACATTTAAACATGTTCAAATAAATTACAGCAGATTGTCTGGAGAATTATTTGAAATTAGAGAATATTTGTACAGCAGTCTTTTAAATCTAGGTTTTCTTCGTCAAAGAACAAATCTGCTAAGCGTGCCTCCTGCGTGGCGCTAATGTAATTATAAACAATGTTTACCCTAGTATCAGTGGCACTCTTGCGCCTTCGGGTGGTGCTGAGGTTTTGGCATTCTAATATTTTACCAACTATCATACTTGTTAACGACCACGGAGGACAACATACTTGTTAAAGACCACAGAGGACAACATTATGTTCATGACATAACAGCAATATGTGCGCTGACCAACAGCGAACAAAACAATAACGCACGCACAACTATACAGTAATATTGCAATACAGTAATACTGCAATACAGTAAAAGAAGGCAGACTACTGGCTAATATTTGACATACTTGTTTTAACGACCACAGGCGATGTAATTATGGTCGCAATAGCAATTGTACTCACTAATTGCAGACAATAACGCATAGCTATGGCTGTTGTAATTGGTTAGAGATTGAAGTTTTGACAATCCCACACATTTAAACGCAAGCCTTGGTTAGGTTAGCCAATGTCAATGTTTTCGATTATGTTTCTATTGCAAATTTAACTCACCATGCTGTGATTCAACAATACACTAGGTGCAAATTAGTTTAGGGAAGGCTACGCCTTTGCTACTAGCCTACGTTACACATAACTACCTGTTGCAAGTGTCCAGCAGCATTTATTCAGAGTTTGACGTCATGCCGCATACGTTTTTGCAATGCAGATGCAAGATCGATGCATGTCGGCATCGATAAGAGGAATCGTTAAGTTCCGAGGCGTGCGATTCTGAAGAATCTAGAATCAGACAATGTGGAACCGGTTCTCAATTCCCATCCCTAGTGGTGACGTGACTTAATTTTCCTGGGTCGGGTTGCGGGCGCAACCTTTTTTTTCTTTATTCAGGGGGTGAAGTGAATTCTAAACTAGTGTGTGAAGACGTTTCCACCAAGTACAGAGAAATATGACGTTTACTACAACATTTTATTTTTTATATGAATTGCCTACAAATATGGTGGCAACTGGCAAGGCCATTTCCTGTGGTGGCAGCTGTCAGTCCTTGCCCATTGGAAGCGCCTGTGAGTTTACTTCCATTACCTAATTTTGATTTTCAAATTATTTATGAAATTGTTAGTCAATGAATGGCAGTTTCGACTTTTGCAGGCAGACTTTTTTTGTGCGTCTCAAATCGCGTACCACTACTGTTTTTGTTTTAGTAGGTACTTCAGCTGCACTTGCAAAGTATGTTGCATGCATTTTTGGCATACTGCATTTGACATACTATGTATTGGAACATACTGAGGCTGCTTCCTGTTATGTCTTTTCAATTAGAAGAGATTACAACCCTAGATACAGAATATTGAAAGTCGAAAGCCAAAGTTTCAGAAGAGTAGGTCTTATTCGGCATTTAATAAAACCGAGTGAGTCTGCAAATATCAACTGAATTGTACATTCACAGTTCGTCTCTTTATAGATATCACATTCAGGTCAAGACATCTGCACACCTTTAATCACTCCCCAAGGACATCTCCTTACTGAGAACCTTTTAGTATCCCTGTAGTCTCCGATTTACAACCGGCCCCGTCTTCTCTTTATTGGTCTGTTCACCCCCAGCATCTGTTGTCCTAAAAAATGCTCATCTTTTCTCAGGGTATCAGACAATGTAGTCTTATAAGAGTCTGTCATCATCATTAAGGATTATCGACCATGCTTGCTTTTACTGCTCTCAACGTCCTGCACTCCTTCTCTGTTCTGTCTCCATTTGGTGACCTTAAGTGTCCTGGGGGCATGCATCTGCTCACCAATGCCTCACCCCCCTACTATGTCTCTTCCAATTCTCTCTAATCTTCTAGTTCTTTAAAACTAATAGTAAACTAAGGTATGCTTACCTACTAACCTTTAATATTGATTAGACATACTTAATTACAAAAAGGTATCTACTTTTATAAGTATATAACGTTTAGAACTACATAATAAGCCAGAAAAAGATTTAGTATGTCCCAATACATAGTATGTCAAATGTAGTAAGCAAAAAATACCAGGATGTCTTACTACATCCGGTCACATTTGACAGTATGGCCCATAGATATGCATGGCCAGCATACCTTTCTGGCATGTCTGACCCACAATGCTCAGCAAAGTGTAAGATACGTCACATAGCTCTCCGCACCGATGGAGCACCAACGACTTTCAAATTGGATAATATTGCGACGGACTGCAACGGATGTTATGACGAAGTAGCTCTTTCTATGGCTTAGTATGGCAGAATGGGTATTGCGACACAACCTTTATTTAAATGTTATTGCAGGAAGACTTTTAAAATGATACAAGCGTTGAAATGTGGAAGAAACTTTGTGACGTCAGCTGCGCGGAAACAACAAGCAGGTACCGTTACAATTGTGTGTATGTACTTTTGAGTGTGTTTGTAAGTCTTTGTTGGCTGTGTGTGAGTGAAAGAGAAAGAGAAAGAGGTAGAAAGCTGTATATGGGGGAGGGGGGTTTACTACCAAGTTAAGTTTTCCAAGAACCTTCATTGTTATGACCCTTCAGCTGTAGGCCTACGGCTGATCTAGGGCACTGAAGGACCGAACACTTTCCAGAGAATGGGTGGTGGAGCTCATGTGGACACACGGAGACGAACACCAAAGGATAAAATAAATAAGTATTTATTTCCGGGGTCAGTACAAGGAGTACCACGGCCTATACGAACGTTGCCAAATCAAGGGAACGAGCTACGCTGCCTAACAAACGCTTGAAGTTGCTATCAAAAACTTAACGGGGTGGCACCGCTCCTAAATGATTCTATACAGAAACACAGTAGAAGCGCCTACAGCGTACTGGCAAAACAGTGTTGGGAACCTAACAAAACAAAACACAGTACAGAGGACTGGATTACACAGTGTAAACGGCAAGGAACAAATCGAAACTATCAATGCAGGATCAAAAAGGTACAACAGGGAACCAACAAAATAAACACTGTAGGCTATATAGCGTAGTGAGCATTTTTTTGGTTGAACTTATAAACGACAACTGCACCCACCGTTGAATGGAAGTTCGTTCTTCGGTGTTTTGACAATTTGAGCCTCCCCTCAGAATGGGCTTCCCGGTAGCACATATTATCAAATATGACAGAAAATTTTAAACAAATACAACAGAAAATTTGAGCCTCCCCTCCAAATGGGCTACCTCAATTGAATAGTATGACGTAGCCCATTTTGACAGGGACAAATTACTGCACAGAGTGCGCTACCCTGTGTTATGAAGTAAATGCATACTTTTTGAACACATTAAAGCCCTGTATGCCCATTTTGGCAGGGAGAAATGACCGCTCAGAATGCGCTACCAAGTAAATGCGCATGCGCGGTTTGCGAAGGTAGCGTAGCTTGAGGGGGAGGACCAGAATTTCAGAACACTTGCTATTTGTAGAGGTTGATTCAACGTTCACATTCAGCCGAAGTTTCACCTGCTGAAATTAGGTCTCCATTTGAACGTTGAAAAAAACTTAAATTTTTTAACTTGACCGTTGACTATGAACCATTTAGTAGGCCTGAACGCTTTTTCAACTGGACAATACCGTAAAAGTAGTTGCGGGTAGGGAATGGGAATCGCATTCGGGCAGCCTGCCATCTTGGGAGGATAGCGTCCTAGCTACCAACCTGTTATCTATCATATCATCATCAATGCTTAAAGGGGCCCTATTATGCTTTTTGGGGTTTTCCCTTTCCTTAGTATGTTATATAGCTTTTTGTGCATGTAAAAGGTCTGAAAAGTTACAAAACCCTTAGTCCATGCCAAAGGGTGCTACTCTCTCACAGAAAACACTGCTCCTGAACTGCCTGAAACGCCACATTTGTAGTCCAGCGTTTTCTTCCGTAACTTATCTACGTCACTAAGTCACACATTTGAATAATGTTTGGCAAGCCCTCAAACAGAGCCAGTCAGAGCGGAGGCCAGATGGCTTTGCCATGTCCTGAAAACGCTGTTTTGGTAAGCGCAAAGGCAAATTCCCTTTGTTTGGCCAGCAGACCAATCAGAGCAAACTGGGCTCGTCAGGAGGGGGGGCCTTAATGAGACAGGAGCTAAAACAGAGCGAAGGTGAATAGAGGTGCTGCAGATCCAGGCAGTTTGGATAAAATAAATTGTTTATTGAACATTATTTTAGCTGGTTGAAAAAAAGGCGAAAAGAGGTCTTGAACGTCCAAACCCGATACCTACCAGTTTTCAACCAGAAATCAACGTTGAAATAAGGCCTTGTGCTCACTGGGAGGGTGAAAAAGGGCTACGGGAAAAGACCAAAAAGCTGTATATAATACAGGGACTAACGAAGGATCAAAAGGGAAAGTATCACACTGAATATAAAGTTAGTATATCACGCAAACAAACAAACAGACTGCTGACTGGGATAAACCCACTAACAAACACAGAATACACAGAACACCACAAGGGTAAACCTTATCTAATGAGAGCGAGCTCTAGTTACAACGAACACAAACACAGATCTGAAATTTAATCTATCTCGCTCTGGGGAGACTGCTGGGGAGAAGGGTTTTGAAGTAGAGGGATCGTTTGCTGATTGGTCCGTCAACTGACCCCTGATGGTGTGTGATGAGGGGGGGGGTGGACCAACGGAAGCTGACTGCAGACCTGAATGAAGGGAATAGCGGAAAAGTGGAAAACAGAAGGGAAGACGAGACAATTCCACATAGACATACACAATACATAAAATACGGACACAAAATACATGTGGACGTAACATTCATATTGACTTAATCAAAGTATATGGATGATCTCTTTCTAACTTCTTTTTATTTCCTGCTCTTAATAAAACAATTTACAACATCCAGTATCAGAGTTTCGAATGACAGTTCCATGGGGGGAAGTGAGAGGCAAGGTCTGGGGTCCTGAACACGGTCGTCCTGTGCTGTGTCTGCATGGCTGGGCCGATAACTGTGGCAGTTTCAATACCCTCATTCCGCTGTTGCCAAAAGGTAGTAATGAAGAAGAAGATTGATGTTATTATAGCTAAACAACTGCATCGTTTAATGAGAATAAGTCAGTTTCTCTCTCTCTCCATCTGTCTTTGTACAGAGTGTAGGTATGTAGCCATGGATTTGGCAGGTCACGGTTTCTCCTCCCATCGTCCTCCTGGTGTCTTTTACACCTTTCCTGCCTATGTGGCGGATGTACGTAGAGTCATTGACGGTAAATATAAAATTCAATATAAGACCTTGCTAATATTTTATTTAACCAGAGAAGTCAAAACATTTAAATACTCATGCAGTTGTTGACTGAAGTGTTCTTTTTGCAATAACTAGATATTGTGTCTTAATCATGCTCATTTTGGTCTACAGCTCTCCAGTGGAAGAGATTCTCCATCATTGGACATAGCATGGGTGAGTTGCCTATTTTACAACATTACTAACATTCCAGATCCGTTCACAAAATAGATTTATTAAATCATATATTTCTGTTTAGTTTCTTTCATGTGTTTATTCTATTCTATTTTAACAGGTGGCAGCATAGCTGGAATGGTCTGTTTTTATAACATCAACAATGAATATGCAAATTATAATCAACATGTTTTTTGTTCCCCTCTTGAATTTGGTATTGTGCTCCTTTGTCATGTTGTGTTGTACACAGTTCAGTGCCTTGTATCCTGAAATGGTGGACGCGATGGTGCTGTTGGACTCCTATGGATTCTTACCCACTGACCCGGTACTGGAGTTGTCACATGGCTAATTGTTGGATCTATTCTATTATAGTCTGGACTACTCTTAATAATTTAAAACTAATATCCTGTCTATTCTATTCTATTCTGGACTACTTATGATAATTAATAGTTCATATTCTGTATAGTCTATTATATTCTACTCTATATATTTAAACTACATATACTTTATTTCAGAAAAAGACGCCCAGAGGGTTAAAACAGGGATTTGAGAATTTTCTTGTGTTTGAAAGAAAAAAAGACAAAAAGAAAGCAAAGGTTTACACTTTTGAGAACGCCATTGAGAGGTAATATTGCACTTCTGTTATGTATCTCTCTTTACGATACACATTCAAGTCAATGATATACAGCAACGTACTACTATAACTGTTTCCATTATGTTTAGGTTGCGAGCTGCGAACCCTTCTCTATCTGAAACATCCGCACACATCCTTTTGGAAAGAGGGCTCACACAAGTTGAAGGAGGTACAGCTAAACCTTGTCTAAAACCTGATTTGTTTGTTCTAATATCTCTCTTATCTCTGCTCACTTTAGTTATATTGAAACTTGCAATCTCTCTGAATTGGGGTGATACTTTTTTCTTTTTAGGAGTTGTATTTACCCGAGACATTCGAATCAATCTAGTAAGTCATTCTCCAACTTCCAATATGCACATCTGTAAACTAAATGTAGTAATATGTATAAAGTTGGCTTGATTCTCTGGTGTAAAGTAAGCTTGTTTCTAGATTAAAAAGGCTTTTCAATACAGATTTCTATAAAAACATAATTTTGAACCCTGCCTTTGTCAATAACATATCTTGTACTATAGGTGTCTCGAGGTATTAGTCAGTGTTGTGTGTATGTATACTATACGGTGTGTTTCTATATATAGTTTTGTAAAAAAAGGCATGGTGTTCTTGTTGCAGAAAAATATAGTCCAAGTCAGTCTGGAACAGAGTATGGAGTTCCTGTCTGGGATACAAGCCCGTGTTCTATTAATCCAGTAAGAATCTTCAGCCTTTCCTCTGTACTGTTGTGAATATTTTATACTACTATAGTACCATATCATACTAAACCATAGTCCAGTAATAATAATAATAATAATACATTGATTATACTTCATGTAAATGTGAGCGAAGCAATCCCCAAAGTTATCAAAATGACAAAATACCAAAAGTCTGTTGCCTTTTCACAAGACCAACGTAGTACTACAGACTGTTCCAGCTATGCCCATATTACATGTTTTCTTTTTTCCTCCAGAGCAGAGGATGGGTTGGAGAAGATGTTTAAAAAGCCAGAGCAGAAGAAATTTATCTCAACACTTCTCGAGGGGTACAGAGACCGACAAGTGAGTCTGTAATACATACCTACTCTAACCTTCAGCAGGCACACCAGCTCCAGTTTGTCGGCTTGCTTGCTTATTTATCTTGTCTTCTCTCTCTAGTTTTTGCTCCTGCTGATTTTGACCTTGTCGCGTAGATGCTAATTAAGCAAACAAAGCGCTGTAGTACAAACCTAAGTTCCAGAAGCATCAATGCAATTTTGTATTTGTATTTAGCTGCAAACCACATGCACTGACCCACATGAACATTCTGACACTTGTCCAAATACAGTATAGAAATTAAACATCTAGCTGTTATTTATTTGTTCGTTTTATATTTGTCCGTACTTCCTTCCCTGCTTTCTGTGTTGTGTTTATTAGGTGAAATGACTTGTTTTATGATTTCGGCATAAACTAAATATCCTAGCTTACTTATTTGTTCCTCTCTCTCTCTCCCTCTCCATCTCTCTCTCTCTGTATATATCTTAATCTCTCCAGGACACTGTGTTAACGGTACCTGGAGATCACCATGTGCACCTGAACAGTCCTGAGACAGTGGCTCCTGTTATTAACGACTTCTTGCTGAGAGAGGAAGTTGGCTCTCAGAGCGCTGCTACAGAGGACACACAAACAGCCAAGTTATAACACACAAACAAGCACAGAGACTCATATAGAAAATGTGTTAAATAATTCTTTATTGTGCAATTGTTCATTATTGTTAATCATGGTGCTATTGCAAATTTGGTAAATATTCATATTTGCAAAATTTTCATATTAGTATGAATAATAATTGTGAAGTTTTGCCTTGTTATACAAGTTGTTATTTTCAAGTGTTTACATTTTAAGACACGCAGCACCTGGGGGGGTGTCTTTAGTCTGATTTCCACTGCAGGCCCAAGCAGGTCTAAAGAGGCTGCTGGGTGGGAAAGTATTTGGTTTCACCAAAGCCAAAATTACCAACTTAATTGCGCCACATCTTATACTGTAAGCGCCATGTGACTAGCAGTGGAAATTAGTTCAGTATGATTTTGTAGCTGTGCATTTGCAGCAGGACATAACTACTGAGCCATACATAGCATTTTCAGAATACACAGTATACAATGTTATAATATCCATTATGCCATATTTTAAGATGAACACTTCAAAAACAAATATTTAAATATATGAATTTAAATATATAATGTGATTTATTTTATTTTGTTATAAAAGCCCAAATCCATTGTGTGGATTTACATTTTGTTTTGATCTGTTCAAAGTACTTGAACATGTTAGATACTATTTAGGAAGGACAATGTATTCCTTTCTAGTTTTTTAGTCTGTATTGCCAGTGAGTCATCTTTTATCTTACAAAACAGGTAATGACGTGTTTTATAATACACACTTTCCTTTCCTCCGTCTCACTTCACTCATTCATATTGGATCCCATCCATCTGTCAATCTCTTTTTCCCTCACAACATTTCTGAGAAATTTAAGTCCCCCAAGCTATCCTATCATGGGTGTTACTGCTTTGATATTAATACCCACAATGCATAAACAAAATAGGTTAATATATATAAGATAATAAAAAGCTGTATATGAAATTAAAATATAAATGTTTAGAGAGAGCTTTTTAACAACTAATTTGTCATGTCTTGTCCTTTACCATAATCTCACACTGTCTTACATAAGCGCAGGCTCTTTTTACTGTTATTATTCTTTTATTTTTATGGCCTTTCAAGTCAGGGCAAGCCTTGGTAAGTTATAATTAAATTGATAAATACACGTTTCTTATCCCACCATTCATGAGCTACTAGCAGGGGTGCCGCCTGGCATTTGGGGCCCCATGAAAATATATCACATCGGGCCCCACCACCCTAGGCCACGCCAACTGCGCAATTGCTGTAACCACACCTCCAGAACCCAATAGATCCATTCAAAGCTTTAAATAACTACCTTTGCACGCTTGCAACTCTCTTGTAGTCAAGGGCTCCAGACAAACATTTTAGGTTTTTCAGTTAGTGGCAATAAAACAAAAACTGGTGACAGCTTTTTTTTATATGAAATCACCTGAAAAATCGTAATCTAAAAACAGTAATAAGGTGCAACAATGAATACTATATCGCACGAGACACAGAACGAAATGCTGCCAGTGGGTATTTCAAAGTAGGATAATAAAAAATCTAACTAAATAGGTCAACGTTTTGACTAAACAATGACTTTAGAATTTTAATAATTAAAACACCACCGAAAATCAAGTGGCGGCACTGCAACCAATATTTTTTTTTGTGGCAGTGGACAGATTTTGCTGGCTGTCTATGAGCCCTGTTGTCCAATACTTACTGTACAATATTTAATGACTGTGAGCTGTGAAAATAAAACACTGTGCAGACATGCATGCAACATTCTGCATACAGTGGAATTCACTATTGATGCAAGACTGAAACACTCTATAAGAAATGTGCTAAAGACTATCTTATACAGTCAAAATGCCATTTTAATGGTAACATTCTCATATTGACAGTTCTCTTAACATTAATGAATAACCTAAAATGAATACAACTGGAATATACATTAACAAGAATATTGACCCAAATTACTTGCAGTTGCGTATCACCACTAGTAAATCACCAATAAACAACCATATATCAGTCTGCATCAAAGCCATTGAGACGTACCTTGACCATATGACTTAAAGGTATTATTGTAACATTGGCTGTCATTTCTACAGACTGAGTCACTCAATGCTTCAAACTGTCCAGCATCCAATGCAGACTATAGACTGGTTAAGTTTTTGTATGGTTTTTGTTTAGTTTTGGATTCTTATCATTAAAAATTAAATATTATATTACGCTATATGGCAAAAAGTATGTGGACACTTGACCATCACACCTACATGAGCTTGTTGGACATCCCATTCCAAAATCATGAGGATTAACATGGAGTTGGCCCCCCATTTGCGGCTATAACAGTCTCCACTCTTCTGGGAAGGCTTTCCACAAGATTTTGGAGTGTGTCTGTGGGAATTTGTGCCCATTCAGCCAAAAGAGCATTTGTGAGGTCGGGCACTGATGTTGGACAAGAAGGCCTGGCTCGCAATCGGCGTTTCAATTCATCCCAAAGGTGTTCAATGGGGTTAAGGTCAGGTCTCTGTGCAGGCCACTTGAGTTCCTCCACACCAAATTCATGAAACCTTGCTTTGTGCACAGGAGCACAGTCATGTTGGAACAGGAAAGGGCCTTCCCCAAATTGCTGCCACAACGTTGGAAGCATACAATTGTCTAAAATGTCTTTGTATGCTGTAGCATTAACATTACCCTTCACAGGAACTGAGGGGTCTAGCCCAAACCCTGAAAAACAGCCTTAGGCCATTATCCCTCCTCCACCAAACTTTACAGCAGGCACTGCAAGCGTTCTCCTGGCATCCGCAAAACCCAGATTCGTCCATCAGACTGCCAGATAGTGAAGCGTGATTCATCACTCCAGAGAACCCGTTTCCACTGCTCCAGAGTCCAGCGGTGGTGAGCTTTACACCACTCCAGCCGACGCTTGGCATTGCGCATTGGAATCTTAGGCTTGTGTGCAGCGGCTCGGCCATGGAAACTCATTTCATGAAGCTCCCAACGCACAGCTCTTGTGCTGATGTTGCTTACAGAGGCAGTTTGGAACTGCTATTGACTCTTGTTTGGTGTTGTTTGGTGGATTGGATGATTGAAGTCTATCAGTAACAAGGAAGAAACAAGACATTTTGGCAATTTTACAATTTATTAATTTAACAAACAGTTAGGAGCCTCAGTAGCGTGTGGAAGAACCATACACAGCCACAACAGCCTGGCACCTCCTCCTCATGCTGGTCACCAGCCTGGTCACACACTGCTGTGGGATGGCATGCCACTCCTCAACCAGGATTTGTCGCAAGTCAGCCAACGTGGTTGTGTCGGTCACTCTAGCACTAACAGCACGCCCAAGCTGATCCCAAAAGTGTTCAATTGGGTTGAGGTCAGGACTTGTTGGCAGGCCATTCCAATCTCTACTCCAAAATTCTGGAAGTAGTCTCTGATAAACCCCGCTCTGTGGGGGCGAGCGTTGTCATCTTGGAGGATGGAGTTCCGTCCCAGACTGTGGAGATATGGGATTGCTACTGGTTGCAGAATATCATCTCGATATCTCTCTGCATTGAGATTGCCTCCAATGATGACAAGCCTCGTTTTTCCAGTGATGGAGATGCCGCCCGACACCATCACACTGCCTCCACCAAAAGGTGTTACTCTATCGGTGCAGCAATCAGCATAGCGTTCTCCCCGTCTTCTCCACACTTCGACCCTACAATCCAACTTCCGTAGGCAGAATCTGTCAGGGGCAGGATCCTCCTGTGCATGTCTGAGGGAGGATCAGGACCAAGGACAGCTCCTGAGGCCACAGCACCTCAGTTCATTAGTGTTCTATTATTTTCACCTGTGTGTTGTTTGGTAATTGGTTTTCCCTGTGTCTCGTTTGCCCTTTATATAGCCCTGCTTGTTTGCCCATCCTTTGTCTGTCATTACGTTTTGTTCATGTCCTAGTAAAGAGGTCTACCTTGTCCTTGACTACTCCGTGTTCCGTGTTGTTCCTTGAGAAGACCTACTGTCCTACCTGTTGGATTATGTCCGCTATTGGGTCGCAAACACCAGTGTGTTAGCCCCAGTCCTGACAGAATCTGGACTCATCGCTGAACATAACGTTCCTCCACATGTTCAGGTTCCAGTGCAGGTGTTGCCGACACCAGCGCAAACGGGCCTGACGGTGAAGGGCAGTCATGGCAGGCCTCCTGGCAGCCCTATGAGTCTGTTCCGGATTGTCTGGGCCGAGAGCCGTGTGCCATATCGTCCTTGACTGCAAATCTGTAGAAGACAGCCTACGGTTCCTAAGTGCTGAAAGGGTGAAGAAACGGTCTTTTTAGGGTGTCGTCTTCTTGGGACGCCCACTTCGCGGTCTGTCTCTGACATCCCCGTTTCATGGAACTTGGCCTTCAGTTTGGAGATGGTACTATGGCTCACTCCAAATAATGGAGTGTCAGCACCCGGGGGTACCGGAAGCTCAAAACAAGAGTCAATAGCAACAGCAGAATAAGCTGTTTGGCATTGGCAGAGAAGATTTGGCAAATTTTTCATGGGCGCAACCCACATACTCAGCGCTGCTGCTCATCCCACAAATGCATGTTCCTTACAAATGGGGCACCATTTGAAAGGGAAATAAACAGGCTTTTTAACGGTATAAAATGTATTGCCAAGAAGCATTGTTACCACAGAGAAATAATCTACCAAACACAAATTTCCTTACTTTTTGTTCGATGTTTAGGTATGGGGATGGGGAGACAGACGTCATGCCGTGTCCACTAGTAGTGCCGTACCGTTTGCGTGGTTTCAGTGCAGGTAGGACCGAACCATTTCATGTAAATAAGGAGGGGTGCGGGGGCGGGACAGAGACTTTCGATGTTTAATTTTTTGCCGTTCGTTGTATTAGTGCATTGTAAATAAAGTACAGGCTATTCAAAACTAATTACCTAATATTTTTTCAGGGCCCCTGTCAGTCACGGGCCCTTAGAATCGTCCTAACCCCCCCCCCCCCCCCCCCTTTAGGCGCCCCTGACTACCACTACTAACACATTTTCATCAGTGAGAGACTAGGTAATATGATTTTCCAATGTAATTGTTACCTTAGGCTTTGGCTTTGTGTCACCTGAGGGATTTCATCCAATCAATCTAATCAACGATAGATAGTAAAACAAAATACTAACCTACATATTGTCGTAGTCATATATACATAGTATGTAAAACAGACTAGGGTAGACAGGAATTAAGCAGCAGGCACAGGCAGACATAAGATGGCTAGCAAAATACTTCATCAATCATTTCTTTGGTACTTTTTATTGTTTCAGTAGATGGGGTATCTTGGGAAGAATAGCTCAAATATGCCACCCACATAACTGGGGGAGATGGGGTGTGAAATCAACGCAAGATTTGTTTCTTTTGCTCAACCTTCTATAGGTTGCATTACTCTGGTAATACTGTATCAGTGCAGAGTGCATTCGTGCCCATTTAGCACTGCGCCCCCTATTGAAGGGCGAATTGACATTCCCACAGTCCATAGTCCCCGACATTCCATAAACGCTTCCTAATCTTTCTTTTTTCTTAACACTTTCTGGCAATCAATTTACTGATAGAAAAAGATTGAACTTTAATAATTACAATAGGTTGATTTGAATAGTTAAATATTCTATAAAATCTAACATTTGGTTTGGTAAAAACTGCTCCCGCCCATTTCTCGGTTGGGAAAGGCAGGCCAAATCATTTTCATTTGTACGTATCATAATTGGTCCGTTAACGCGTCGTTTATAACCCATGTCCTGTTCATCCAATGAAATATGTTGAACTGTAAACCTCTCGAAATGTAATTGGTGAAGATTACACGTGGTTTTGTAACATGCGGAAGTTGTCAAATGAGCTCGAAATGTTAGAAGTTGTAATGTTTTGACATTGACATGTTACGCGTGTCTGCTTCACCTAGTTTTTCGTTAGAATTGTTCCTAATATTTATGACATTGTCAGTCTTTTATTGTTTTGGAGTCTTGCTGGTAGTCTTTTAGAATGATACAAACGTTTAAAGGTGCAAGAAGTTTTGTGACAACAGCTACAATGAAACAAGCAGGTAACGTTACAATGAAAGTCTATGAGCTTTTGAGTGTATGTTTGTAATTTCTCTCCTGCTCAATACAATTCTGTTTCGCCTCACAGTATCAGAGTTCAAAATTACAGTTCCATGGGGGGAGATGAGAGGCAAGGTGTGGGGTCCTGATCACGGTCGTCCTGTGCTGTGCCTGCATGGCTGGGCGGACAACTGTGGCAGTTTCAACACTCTCATTCCGCTGTTGCCAAAAGGTAGTAATGGAGAAGATTGATGCTCTGGATGTTCTGACGGCTAACAACTGCATCATTGAATGAGAAAAAAGTTAGTTTTTCTGATCTCACTCACCTATTATTTCCCTCTCTGTCTCTCCCTTGCGTCCCCTCTCTCCCTCTCTCTTTGTACAGAGTGTAGGTATGTAGCCATGGATTTGGCAGGTCACGGTCTCTCCTCCCATCGTCCTCCTGGTGTTTTTTACTCCTTTCCTGCCTATGTGGCGGACGTACGCAGAGTCATTGACGGTAAATTGCCCTGATCTTTCTATCATATTTCAATATTATTACCACGTTCTTAAATATGTTTAATAATTTACCTTACCTCACTTAACCAGGGATGTCAGAACATTTAAATACTCATGCTTTTTGTGTGTGTGTGTCATGGGTTTCCAAGTTAATGTGCCAATACAATTGTTTGTGCATGTGTACAGAAGACTATATGACTTTCTTGACTGAATTAGAAGAGTGAAGTTAGTGTTCTTTGTGCAATAACTAGATATTGTGTTTTTCTCATGTACATTTTTGTCTACAGCTCTCCAGTGGAAGAGATTCTCCATCATTGGACATAGCATGGGTGAGTGCCCTATCTTACAACATTACTATCATTCCAGATGCCGTCACACAATTCAATCATGAATTACTTAATGTTTTCTGTTTTGCATTTATTTACGTTACATTTATGTGTTTTCACTATTTGTTCTATAATTTTAACAGGTGGCAACGTAGCTGGAATGGTCGGTTTTTACAACATGAATCAAATCAAAATCCAATCAAATCACACACATAGGCAATCAATAATGAATACACAAATGATAACCAATATAATCATGAAAATAATAAAATAATAATTTGTTTTTTTTGTTCCACTCTTAAACTTGGTATTGTGCTCCTTTGTACTGTTGGGATGTACCCAGTTCAGCGCCTTGTATCCTGAAATGGTGGACTCGATGGTGCTGTTGGACTCCTATGGATTCTTACCCACTGACCCGGTACTGGAGTTGTCATGGGGGGGTTGTCATTGGATCTGGTCTAGTCTATTCTAATCTAGTCTTGTCTAGACTGAACTCGGTTGGTCTTGTCTAGTTTAGTATTATATTCTATGTTATTACAGGAGTATCATTGTGTGGTTTTTAAAACTACATTTACCTCTCTCTTTTTTTTTTCTTTCAGAAAGAAATGCCGAAAGTGGTAAAGCAAGGAATTGATGAATTGCTTGCATTTGAGAAAAAGAAAGACGCAAATAATGAGAGGGTTTACACTTTTGAAAATGCCGTGCAGAGGTAATGTGGCATTTTTTCCCCAAAATCTTATTATGATAAAGTCAACTGCAACATACCATGTTATGTCCATTATGTTTAGGTTGCGAGCTGCGAACCCTTCTCTATCTGAAACATCCGCACACATCCTTTTGGAAAGAGGGCTCACACAAGTGGAAGGAGGTACAGCTCAACCTCTTTTAATCTTAATTTGTTTGTTTTTATAAATTCTGTTATCTCTGCTGATCATTCATAACGTAGTTATAAGTTAGTTAGCTTAGTTATATTAAACTTCATACTTTGAATTTTTATGAAGAATTGTGATACTCTTTTGTTTCATAGGAGTTGTATTCACCCGAGACTTTCGAATCAATCTAGTAAGTCATTCTCCAACACCACTAGAGTGTGTTTTTTATTTTTATTTAACCAGGATACTTCACATTGAAATGAATTACCTATTTTTCACGTGAGACCTGGGCACCAGGCAGCAATATATATCTAGTATATACTGTATATGTGTGTATATTTATGTGTATCTATGTTTGTATTTGTTTATATATTTAGTATATATTCAAAATTACGTTATCTTTGTTGCAGAAAAACATAGTGCGAGTCAGTTTGGAACAGAGTATGGAGTTCCTGTCTGGGATACAAGCCCGTGTTCTGGTAGTTCTGTAAGAAACTGCTATGCTATTATAGTACTGTGTCATACTAAATGTCAGTCATGATAATTGTAATTATGATGATAGATAGCTATTCTTTTATGCAAATGTGAGCAGTCTTCAAAGTTAACAAATTGGCAACTTGATTTACAAAATAATATGCTGCTTTTCTATGTAGTAGTAGTTTAGTTTATTTATTTCGGTCATTTTTTTAATTTTCCAGGATTAATGCTCAAAGAAGTCAATTGGCAACAAGAACATAAAACAAAAAAAAACAAAAATACAAAATGAACCAACAAAATTGACAGAAAAAGGTGTAGGTTGGAGCAATGGGACCACTGGCGGGGGCGTATGTTAAATATATTATTCTTGCTTTCTTTCTAGAGCAGAGGATGGGTTCGAGAAGATCTTTGCCGAGCCAGAACAGAAGATATTCACCTCTACACTACTCCAGGGGTACAGAGACCGACAAGTGAGTCTGTAACACGTGTACTGTAACTCCTTGTACTGTAGGTACGCACACTTATTCATAATTTTCTTGCCCTGTTGTTTTTGATCCAGCTGGTTTTGAAGCCACTTGGGTAGATCCCAATTATAATAGGTGCTATAGTACAAGCTGAACTTTAGCCACAATATACGGTACAGATCAAGCTTCAAAATCACATTGATGATATAATGAGTCGCTACATGATTTCCTCTCTCTCTCTCTATCTCTCTCTCTCTCTGTATGTATATCTCTTAATCTCTCCAGGGCACTGTGTTAACAGTACCTGGAGATCACCATGTGCACCTGAACACTCCTGAGACAGTGGCTCCTGTTATTAACGACTTCCTGCTGAGAGAGGAAGTTGGCTCTCAGAGCGCTGCTACAGAGGACACACAAACAGCCAAGTTATAACACACAAACAAGCACACGGACTCACTCCCAATTCACATGCAAATACAAAACGTATTCTGTTTAACTAGAACATCCTTTTCAGTTTTATAACACATCTATCACATTTAAATAACGCTCTATGGTACCATGTCCTAATATTGTTAGTATAAATAGTAAAATTTAGCCAAAAGTTGATATATTATAATGGATTATTCAAGTCAGTTTGGGTATGGTCATGGCCACTCTGTTACTACATAACCTAAATAGACTAGGCAGCTTGAAAGGATTACAATGGGTCTCCATACTGTATACCAACATCCCAGTGCCCTAATCTGTACTGCACTTAGCAAACTTGACATTAACATGTTTGTCGGTGTCATTTTAGATGTTCTCTTTACTATTATGTGGACATTTTAACAGAGACTTTGTGTACAGCAGTCACCTGGGGGTGAGTCTGATTTCCACTGCAGGCCCGAGGCCCGGACTCTTTTTCAAATGTTCTGGTCATTATTTTCTACCAAAGATAAAATTCTCAAACGGAATTAAAGAGAGATTAAAAATAAAAAATGCGAAAGACCAATATTGCGCTCCAGTATATGAAATTGGCGTCTTTAGTTCATCCTTGCCACGCTGTGACCTGCTCGTGCCAGCAGTGGAGATTAAGCTATTGTGGCTTTACATCAGTGCCTTGCAGTCGTTCAGAATTCATTGTGATGGTCTGAAGTTCAACTAAACCATTTCTTATATTAATATAATGTGTAAAACCTTATATGTCCGTCAGTCAAAATAAAAAAGGCCACAGGGTTTGAGCAACGATGTGGCTTTTCATTTTGCTCTGTTCTTTTCAGAATAAAATAAGTGTTCACAAACGTGTTCGTACTCAGATCACACACATGATTTTACAAAACACCACTTTCACATGTAGTTTTGTTTATATCCACATCATGTCAACCTCGTTACATCACAAACAAAATCAATAACTATATTTCCGTTCATTTATTTTTTTGCCTCAGTATAAGCCTGTGAGTATTATTAAGCATGGCCTTCTCTCAATGTCACATAATTGGCTTTTGCATGAAACGAGGTGGAATCGATTTCACTCTGCAGCTGGTCGAAGGCGACTAACATGCAGAGGCATTTTTAGAGCTCCCCTCCACCACTTAACTGCCAGCCTCCGTTGGAGAGAGAATGTTTTTTGAGTTTACATACGTTTATGTACATTTTTCTATTTCTCTCTCCATCCTCTCACCGTTACTGAGGATGTTGTCATGGCAACCCTTCACCCTCCCTCCCTCCTTCCTCTTTGGACTGTGACGTCAGAAGCCCACGCTCCAGATCAACCCGTATGCAGCGACTGTGTGGGCTAAGGGAGGGAAAAGAGAGAGAGATTGTGCACCCGGTGATTTTATAACCCCTGTTATGCAGTCTTAGTCTCCAGCAACAGCATTCCCTCATATAGGGTCTAATTAAGGGTTTCATTGTGTCAACACTGACTGCTCCCTGCACAACATCCATCCCGCCTTGTCTTTTGCAAACGGACGTAAACAGCAGAACATACTGCAGGTATGTAGCTACATAACTTGCTACAAAGGGATGCCGTTTATATCTATTACAGTGAGCTATATTTAGACATTGCTTTATTACACTGCTTACTAATTTAACCTTTTCTTTTGGAGGGGGCATGACTGACTCAACAAATTAGACACCGTTTAAACTGAGTCAGTCAGTGGTTGCTGTATAAGTACATTATATAAAAGCCGATCGTGTTAAGGTTTTCATAACTGAGGCATCTCGCCGCAGGCCGTTAATGCGTCGATGAGGCAGTGGAAGAAGCAGGTTAACTCCACTGCTCAGCGTAGTCACTGAGACTCAGAAGTCTCTCTAGTGCAGTTAATGTTAGGGCTTTTGCGCAAGCAATCACTGTTAATTAGTGTTCACCTTTCACGATCTAATGACCACATACAATATTTTTCTTTCCTTGTCACGCTCCCTTCATCCATCCATCCATCCATCCATCCATCCATCTTTGTAATACTCTTTCTCTTTACTTTTAACTTTTTGCATTCCTTTGAACCTTTTTTTAAATCTCTCTACACCTTGTCTCATGAACTACCCCCCCCCCACCCCCTCTCTCTATTTGTATTCCAACACTATCCCCTTTAACACTCTTATTTTCTTTTATTTTGATCTTTCATTTTGATTATTTTTATTTATCTCCCTCTTGTCTACTTTGCTGATCTTTCCCTCTCCCCCGTAAACCTGTCCCCTCACCCAAACTCTCTCCTCGCCGACCCCTGGCTTCCTTAGTATCATGTCGTGGATGTTCCTGGACTGGTTCGTGCCCCTCTACCTGCTGGTGTCGGTCCTGGTGCTCGCAGGCTTTGGGGCCTGCCTCTACTACCTGGAGCCAGGCCTGCAAGACGCCCACAAGTGGAGCAACAAGACCATACGTCACCACCCGCTGGTGGCCAGCGTGAACTGCAGGGATGACGATGTCAGTGCCCTGATATGACCAGGCAGGACGGGGGTAGAGGAAGAGGTAGGATGAGGAAAGGACGACTGGGTATGGGAGGTACTGAGGAAGGGAGGAGAACTGACCATCTGGAAATGGGGCTATGGCTGGACACCTGCAGGATCCCATTCTCTAGTAAGGGAAAGAACTGGAAACTAGGGTTGGATGGAGGAGAGGGGTAAGAGGGTGAAGATGGTGACCAGGCACAAAAGGGGTGTGTGGAAGACATTTTGTATGGTTCCTTGCGAATTCTGTAATATCATTATTGTTAGTCAGGGATACAATTGAAAAAACGTTTATGCTATCTCGAATTTGTGCCAATTTTTTTCATACATTTTGTAACCTGACAATCATTCCAACAAACGTCACTTGATATGCAAAGCATTTTAACTGAATAAGTGCAATAAATTAGTTGTAAACGTATTGGAGAAAACATGTAAAGTGGCGAGCTCAGCATGGCAGCTACTGTAAAGATGTAAGCCGTAATTACTGTCTATGTCATGTGCCAAGTGGATTGTTATTGATATTTCCACCAAAGAAACAGAAAGAGTGGAACAGACATTCCAAATGAGTTGAATGGTTACCACTGGCAACACGTGATGTCATTTTTTTCCAATTTAAACAGGAACTAGAACTTTACCATTGACGAGACGTTA
The DNA here is from genome assembly GCA_026901105.3 of Galaxias olidus. NCBI lineage: Eukaryota > Metazoa > Chordata > Actinopteri > Galaxiiformes > Galaxiidae > Galaxias > Galaxias olidus. Next base: position 42,339 of record JAPMUY010010672.1, read on the forward strand.
CTCAGCAGTGGCTATGCCATTGCAGTATCACGGGCCAATTGCAATGACTCAATGCTGTATTTTACTCATCCTTATTTGATGCTTGCTGCAGTAGCGTTTGAAAATGTGTCTGGTCATTTACATTGATCTGTCTGTGCCAAATTAATGTGCTACGTTTGTTCAAAATGCCAAGATAATTTCTGTAAAAAATAAAATAAATGATTTGAATTTGAAAGCATTAATTTTATGTTTCTCATTCTGTCTTTTTATTTTATTTTGATGGCACTGTGAGGAAAGTGTGGTTATGTAATCTACTCTTTTAATGACCTGTATGCCATCCTTATTAATGCAAAACAAATAAACCGTCTCACATCGGCTGACACCTGGTCGCTTGGTTTGTGCCTAATTTGCTTACGCCTAATACTGTTACAATGAGTATTATAATTCACACAGAAGTATTGCATTCTTTTCAAACCCGCAGACAGATGTTATGTTTTCAGCGTAGACAGGGAAATATGAATGTGGGTGAGTGAAACAGTGCCGCTTTAGAGGAGAGGAATGGAGAGAATGCTACTGTTGTACCCCATGACTTCCTACTGTTCTCCTCCCTGTCTCTCTCTGTTTTGTTTTTCTCCCATTCATCTTGACTTCACACTTTCCGTGTCAGCAGCAGAGATAAGGACAGACTTACTCAGGTCAGTGTTGTTTTTATTCACCTTCTTCTCTTTTAAAGGTTCAATCCCCCTCATATAAAAAAAAACAACAGCATATAACATTATTCTACAATACATTTTTGGAAGACTTGTTTACTGTGTAACTACCAACTTTTAAGAAAATCAAATGATGTGGATGATGTGGTATTAATTGTGACTAATGTATAACTTTACATTTTTGTCCCTGTTTCTCACTCTTCCCCCTTTTTTTACACAGATTTTTTTAAATCTTATTCACAGTATGAGTGGTACAGACCGCCTTGCGCCCTTGCTTACTCCCCTAAACGTGTCCCCGAATCCACTCCGGAAACTTCCACCCGTCCCTGTGTCCCCGCCTTTCTCCCTGTCATCTCCCATAGTGAGAAAGAAACCCATTCAGATCTCTTCCTTCGTCAACCAGGGCCTCGTCACAAAAAAACAGAACTACCAGCAGTCTGCTGTCAGGTAACACAGTGACATCAATTACATGGAATTGATTTGGTTTATAGAATGATGACTTTATCTTTTGTCAGTATTGTGTCTTTGTTCAAACTGACATTATTAAGTCACTCTTTTTTAATTTAATTATAGTAGTTCATATTCATGTTTGAGTTGTATCGGTTTTTTTTTACAATGGTGTTGTATGTGACTTTTCATAGTTGGCATGTAACTGATTCTGTTTATTTTGATACTGTACATGATTTATTTTTCATTGTGTTATACTCACGCCTACACACCTGTCTCATTTTGTTTTATTCTTCTTGTTCTAGCTCTTTTGTTCCAATTGGGACTTTTCAATCTTCCATACCAGAGCTATCTACCAGGCCTTCCATTGGATATCAGGTACTAGCTACGACGCTTTCAAGATCAAAGCCCAAACCCTCATCTCTCTCCGTTCCCGAACCAAAGCCGAACATATCTCCAACTCTTCTGGTCCCCATGCCCAGACTGAGCCCTTCTCCGACATCAATGCTATTGGACAACCAAACAGGGACCAGGCAGACGGTTCCTGTGGCCAATGAGAGAAGGGCAAAATGTATTCCCATTTCTAATACCCACGTCCAGTCTGTACCACATACACAGTGGTCCCCTAAAACAGCTGCAAAACATGACATACTTGACCATACGGTTTTATTGGACTTTACTCATTCCATGCAGAGGAAATCCTCTCCGACACGTTGTCCCAGTGACGTACCACCTAAAGTATCATTGAATAACTCAGACAAGTTCAAAAGCAAATCTGAAAACCCGTGTCTGTTGCAGGCCAAACTTGGCTTGAGGAAAACAGGGAAATTCACTAAATCCATCCCTAAGCCCATAGACAGCGTTGCCATGGTAACTGAACGGAGACAGATAGTTGAAGGGCCTCAGGCAGCTAAAACACTGTCGAGTGATATGACGGGAGTCTCAGCTATGCATCAGGATAAATCAAAGTCTTTGTATTTTCCAAACAGACTTAAAAGCCATGGACAGGAAATCAAATGTCAATCAAGCCTGAGATCGTTAAAGAAACATACAGACCACCATCCGCTGGCTGAGTATAATGCTAAGCTAACCAGTGTTAATGCTAGTCAATTGAGTGATGATCAAACTCCACCTAGTAGAAACACATATCTTCCTGCATATACTAATCCAAATTCTTACACAAAACACTCTCCATTGAATAAATCAATCACTATTCCAAGATCTAGAGGAACAAGGAAAGAGATTACTTGTAACACAACATATTGGTCTAGAACCCAATATAATCAAAATCCACAGAATCAAAATCCACAGAAAGATGCTCAGATTATATATGGCCAGTTAGGCAACATTTCAACTTGTAACAAATCTGATTGCTTCCTTTCAAAGGAGAGCCATCAGAAACAGAAGGTCCTTCTGTCTGGGGTCATAGGGGCAAACTATAAAGAGAAACATGTAAATGCAGCACAAGAATCCTCTATGAAGTCTGTTCATACTTTCAGTGGAGCCTCAAAAGAAGAACAGAGCCCACATTTGTTGTGTTATAACACTCCATTAGCGGAGACTGCCATGACTACCGAACCGGACACATCACAAAGTGGAACTATTTCAAACACGTGTGGCCCATCACGGACACATCATTTGAAATCCGATGCTCTCCAAATGGCAAAAACAACGTCAAGAGGAGTAAAACCCATTGACTTGCCTCCTCAACTCCCTGATCGCGACCATCAACACCCCAAACAGGGGGCCACTGAACCGCCAGAATATTCCCCAAAAGAATGGACTAGAGGTTGGCCACAAGCCATAGAGCCCGATGACTCGTTTAACACAGCCGAGTCTGGCACTGGGTTCCTGGAGTTCCTGGAACAGCCGTGCAAACCCCAGGTCATGGATGGGTGTGAACCGTATGAGGTGGTAACTTTACTCCCCGCTTCACCGTCACGCAGAATGAATCGTAAACCGTCAGGCAGAGTGTCTACTACGTATGGAGAGACAGAAGAGCCGCATTATGTCACCATGCATCCTGGAGATGTCTATGTGTCAATGGGTGAGTAGAGTGGAGAGAGAAACAACAATGTTGAGCTTAACGGTGCAACTGAGCTTGTGAACGAGTGTAAACTGGTAAAAAGATAGTGTTTAGGTAAAAAAAAAATTTGCTAATAAGATCTCTAAGTTTTTCCTTCTTATTAATTCCTGTCAATTATTCAAATCTATGAGGTGATTTATTTAGTACAAAGATAAGGTTGCTAATGCTGATAAGATTTCTATTGATGGAAAAGATGGTAAAAGTGGAGCATCAAAGGGTCTGAGAAGTGCATTAGGAGAATTGAAACACATTGTAATTCTGTAGTATGGGTACAGCAACAGAATTACTTTATTGCTACTTCTCTTGTTGCAGTTAGTAATGCATAAGCTTAACATTGTCTTACTCTGTTCTTGCCTTTTATAAATTGCACTCAGTAAAGTTCGAGGTTAGTGTTTAATTATATATATATAAATTGTGCAAAGTAAGACTATAAGTTATAATTAAGCAATACAGTAAACTTAGAATATCAAGCAAATTATTCAGGCAATTGTTCAAAAATAAAAATCGTGCTAAAATAGGGCTAGCAGCAAGGAGCCCCAGATGCAAAAAAAAAAAAGTATATGATTATTGTAATAAAGTAAACGTTCCTTTGAGCATGCGTGCTGTATCTACCCGCACCCTCTCCTCTTGTCGCTTGGTAACGAGGGGGGTCTGTCGCTCAGAGAGCGAGGAGCGGAGGCAAACAGGGAAAATAGGTACCCAAATAAATCACATGACCCATCCTACATATTTCTGCCTCCCTGTGTTGGACAAACATCGTTTACTCTGTGGCCTTGGATTTTATCACCGGTTGTGACGAAGAAATTGTTCGCTCTGATAAATTACATTCTAAACGAGACTTGGTGAGTAGCTTAACAACCAACATCACCGCGCTGCACATACAGCACGAATCAAGTCAACGCTTAGCTAATGTAGGCTAGCTGTCGCCGAGCTTGTAGTGCAGTTATACGGCATGGATGGAGAAAGACAATGGGGCCGGATGGGTCTGGGTGTTGCTGATGTCGAGCCCACATGTAATGTGAAAGAAAATCAATTACAATCCGGCATTGCTTTAAGTGGTTTTGTGTCAATTTGTTTCAGTATTACCCTGGCTTTGAAAACATTAAATAAATAAAAAATACTTTGCAGACTAGTAACGTTAGTAAATAATGTAATAATGTTGTCACTACAGCAACCTTGTACAAGCTGTTACAAACCAGGGCAATGTGTGATTTGGCTATGTTTAGAAAGGGAATTTAGATTATGGTGACTGGCATAATCTTTGATCTAGATTTAACACAGCAAATAGGGTTTAATGTGGTGTGTTTGTGTTTGGGTGTGTTTGCAAGTGTGCACTTCTGCAAGTGTGTGTGTAAGAGAAAGAGAATTAGGGGATAACATGACCAATATGTACAAGGCGAGGGAGGCCACCAGATAAAGTCCAGTACAGAGAGAAGGACTGAGAGGAAAGAGAGAGAGACACAAAGACACACAACCGAGTGTAGCCAGGCCTACAGTAATATAGCCAGAGTTAACGTGCGTGAAACTGACACAGTGCCTTCGTCTGTGAACTGTATGCTCTTATTCAAGGCATGTGGATGATCTCCAGTACAGTAGCAACTAGGTCTGTGTCTGTGTGTGTGTGTGTGTGTGTGTGTGCGTGCGCATCTGTGTGCCCTGGAACACTAAGGTGGTGCACAACATGCCCAGCCCTCTGTCTGTTGACATCACCATCTGCCTGCCTTGCTATTATACCAAGTCAACTTTTTTTGTTCTTTTCTATGCCCTCCATTTTGGAAAATAGCTTTTGGGAAAGATAGAATTAAATAGATATAAAACCCAGAAAATCCTATTGTACATCTTGGCCTTATTGTTGCAAATCAGTCTGTGCTCCATTAGACATATTAACACATTTTCAAATTCTGAACCTATGTCTTGGAAATGCCAAAAATCTAGTTCTGATTTTTCATCAAGCCAAGTTTTCAAGAAAGCTGTTTATCTAATCTTATATTTTCTCTCTCCGCCTCTTTTTACAGACATGTCCGACGTGGTCCCCCCTGAAGTCAGACCCAAGCCTGTTGTCCCAGCCAAGCCCCCTCATGTGGCCAGCGCCCCCTCCCCCTCCAGCCCTTTCCCCCCCCAGGCAGCAGGCATCGGGGGCGTGGGACCCCCGGCAGGCTTCGGGGTGGGGGCTCACGCTCCTCCAGCCCCACAGAGCCAGAGTCATGGTCAGGTTGGGTCTACATTGTTGGGGTACATCGGGATTGACACCATCATCGAACAGATGAGGAAGAAGACCATGAAGACTGGCTTTGACTTTAACATCATGGTTGTGGGTGAGTTAACAGGGAGTCTATTCAGCCTGTAAGACCAGAAGAGATTTGTACGCTATGTCACTGTGTATTGAAATTTAGACATGTAATACACACCCTTAAAGAATGTATATTAGAAGAGTGTAATACAATAGATATGTGAGTGCATATTGCTAATGTGTGTGTGTATGTGTCTGTTGCCCTCTCTATTTAATTATCATATGTGTATGTCTGTGTGTGTGTGCTAATGTATTCCTATTTATATGTGCGGGTCCCTCTCTCTTCCTCTATCTAATTATCATGTGAATGTATGTGTGTGTGTGTGCTAATGTATTCCTATGTATATGTGTGTGCCTCTCTCTCTCCCCCTCTCGCCCTCTATCTAATTGTTGTGTGTGTGTGTGTGTGTGTGTGTGTGTGTGTGTGTGTATGTGTGTATATGTGTGTGTGCGCCTCAGGCCACAGCGGACTGGGGAAGTCGACGCTGGTGAACACGCTGTTCAAGTCCCAGGTCAGCAGGAGGAACTCGGGGTGGAGTCGCGACGAGAAGATCCCCAAAACGGTGGACATCAAAGCCGTGTCTCATAGTGAGTCAGGCAGAGGGGAGAGAGGGAGGGGGAGAGGAACATGTCTGGGATTACTGACAGACAGAGAGAAAGAGAACGGTAGGAAGATCGATAGAGAGAGAGAGAGTGAGAGAAAGAGAGAGTTATAAAGAAAAGTGAGGAAGGGAAGCAAAGTTAAGGAGATTTTTTCTGAAATGAGGATTGGAATTTGTCATTTGCCCACATGCTGGCTGTTTGTCACAGAAGCATGCAGGGCAGCCATCGTTAGTGTGGTTCAAACGTCCATACAGAGTGTTATGTTAGCGGGGGCAGGGGCGTAAATTAGGGGGGGGGGCAGAGTGTTATGTTAGTGGGTTTGTTTTGCTGACAGTGTCACATTATATCTTCACAGTGCCTCCAGTACAGAATGACCCAACAGTGGTTTAATATAGCTGTCCCTGTGAGGGGGAGAGAGAGAGAGACACACTGACACAGCCGGGAAACGGCTGGCTCACGCTTATGTTTAAACTAAGCCAATGGGCTCTCTTCTCTTTCCTTCCCCAAGGAGTCAGTCAAATCAACTCCCTCTGCTAATTTTATATCTCTGGCTGAAACGCACTGATTGCTTCTTAGGGATTGTCCTAATTCTGGTTTCTGTAGCCGTTTCATTCTGACGTCTTGGCTGATGATGTTTATTTTCCCACCACTGGTGACTAACAGTGCGATCTTTCTATTTTATTGTTTTCGCCTGCAGTTATCGAGGAGGGTGGGGTGAAGATGAAGCTGACAGTGATTGACACTCCAGGCTTTGGGGACCAGATCAACAATGATAACTGGTGAGCTTTTAGAGAGGAGACAACTGTTGTCTGTCCAGATGCTCTCCGCGGCTAACTTATAAAGATCTCTGGTTTTTGTTTCGTTGAGAAATATAGATATATACACAGTATATGAAAAAGCACAAGTTTAAGAAACAAAACAAAACGTGACAAATTTGTAGCGGTGTTTTATATGCTTTTGTTTAACACACCAATGTTGTGTTTATTATTTTATTATTATAGATATTATTTTATTAGTACTGTTGTTTTATTAGTGCTATTGTCTGTTTTTCTTCCAGCTGGGAGCCAATCTCCAAGTACATCAATGAACAGTATGAGAAGTTCCTGAAGGAGGAGGTCAACATCACCCGCAAGAAACGCATCCCCGACACCAGAGTCCACTGCTGCCTGTACTTCATCCCCCCCACGGGACACTCGTGAGTGCTAATACTTTGCCTTTATCTTTTTATTTACTTAAGATAAAATACCTATAAATATACTGTATATAACCTGAAAAACATCTTGTTATGACAATAGACTTTTCACGTTATAACGTGATACTGATCTGTTTAGATATTTCTGGCATGGCAGCAATACGCTTCTGGAAAATATATATATACACATCACATTTGTATGGGTTTAATAGTAACATGGAATCTTTTTTTATCGGAGGGCAAAGAGAACCAGGACAGAATCCCATGCAGCCGAGCGGCTTAAAGCTTAATCATAGTTCTGTTGTGGAGACGCCCATGGCACTCCCGTCTCTAATTTAACCTCCACCATGGTATCATAGGATCACACAGCAGCAACGTAATCATCTAGGAGGTCCTCTAGTGTTTTGGTCTCACTGGGGGACATGAGCCGTGCACTAGTAAGCGCCTCAGTAATCTTCCCAGCGCTTCCTGTGCCCTGAACATTGGGATCACACGCCCAAGAAAGGGGCACATAGCACACTGAAAAGTGCGTATCGTATTTTCCCGGGGCTTACATCCTCTTAGTCCAAAGCCAGAAAAAAAGGTTATTTCCAATTCTATTTTCCCTGGGCTGCAGTGTGTTTCAAAAATATACTGTAAATCTAGCAGGCAGCGTCTTTCCCCCCTCGGCAGCCAAGCTCATCTCAACTGTGTAATTGCTCTTTACAGAGACGGATAGAAGAGGTTTTTGTCAGTTACAGCCAGTGTGTATCCCTGTCCTGATTACAGCTGGATGTCAGGCCCGGCACCATGGCTGTCCGTGCTGTTGGCCTCCCTCAAGGAGCTCCATCAGAAATAGGAATAAAGGCTTTTGTCCCACGATAAGCCTGTCCTTTCAAACCAGATCACACAGTCATAGTGTGATTATTACCTGAGGGCCTCAGGGCTGAAGTATTAGGAAATGTCTGCAGAAAAAAATGAAAGATTGTTCAATGAACACCAGTTCTCCATGATATGGTTTCACTACTGCGTGCTCGCTGTCCTAGCAAGGTTCACTTCTTTTACTCGTCTAACTCTCTCTTTCTTCTTTTATCTCCATTACCCCTCTTGTTCTCTCTGTACGCTCTTTCTTATTCTGTCTTTATCTCTTCTACTTTCTTTGTCTCCCCCTCTCTAACCACACGTATTTCTCTCTTTCTCTCTCCCTTCTCTCTTTTTCTTTTTCGCTCCTTCTCTTTTTCTCTCCTTCTCTCGTTCCTTCTTCTAGTCTTCGTCCGCTGGACATTGAGTTTATGAAGCACCTGAGCCGTGCCGTCAACATCATCCCTGTCATCGCCAAGTCAGACACACTGACCCCCGAAGAGAAGCTTGAGTTCAAACAGAGGGTGAGACAGAGTTTTACCTCCGACCTTTGACCTTCTTATGATTTTTAGTTTACGGCCTCAACGTCGCTTGGCTTGTGTTCGTGTAGGCGTACACACATTTTTGATTTACAGGATTTGAATTTAATTACCATTAGGCTCAATCCTATGGGAGCACAAAACACCACAAGAGTTTTTTTTTATGTGGGTATTCCGGAATGTAGATTGCGTTGGATGAAGGCGTTGGATGAAGAATAATCAAGATTTTAGTTATTCGAGTAGAGATCAAATTAAATCAAATGTATTTGTATAGCACGTTTCATACATAAAGGCAATTCAAATGTGCTTTAAACAAGGCAAGCAATAGATTGTTACGTAATCTTTGTATTTGTCCATTCTGTAGGTGAGGAAGGAACTGGAAACGTGTGGGATCGAGTTCTATCCACAGAAGGAGTTTGACGAGGACATGGAGGACAAGAGCGACAACGACAAAATCAGAGTGAGGACCTAGTAGAATACCCCGGCATCATGCACCTAGCCTCAGTCTGATTATGCCTTATTCATAGGTTACCCTTTTGAAACGAAATAATGGTGAAACAATAAATTCTTTCAAATTCTCTTCAAGAATTAATTCTCGTGTTCTTAAAAATGTGGCCCCCAAATAATAAACATTGAGCTAATATTCCAGTAAATAAACACAGCTTCCACATTTCCGTGGAGCGATTCACATGTGTGACACTGTGTGGGATTGGATGACAATGCGTGTGCATTTCTTTCCCACATCATAAACCTCCTATGTCTTGTCCATCCAATTAAACGACCCTCCTTTGTCTGGTCCGTCCCTCTTCAACAGGATGTGATGCCCTTTGCCGTGGTGGGCAGCGACAAGGAGTTCCAAGTCAATGGGAAGCGAGTTCTGGGGAGAAAGACGGCCTGGGGAGTTATCGAAGGTGGGCTCGGTCGACTGCACTTAAAACCAGACATGGCCTCTTTCTGCCTCTCTTATTTAATCCTGAAGGACAAAAGGTTAACATGGACAAAGTGCCACTTTGATACTGTGGTCAATCCTCTTTATTTTTGTTTCGTTTGCAGTTGAAAACACAATGCATTGTGAATTTGCCCTGCTGAGAGATTTCTTGATCAGGTAAAGTGTTTCTACTCTTCTTGCGATACAATCAAAATCACAAAAACAAGCTTGCAGAATGCATTCATGATAAACTATTATTCATCTTGGTTATTAGCTTTTTTGTTTAACTGTGACTCTCTTTCCTGTTTCTTTTATTATTAATCCATCTCTCTTTTGTCAATGTGTCATTTTCCTCTCTATCTGTCCCTCTGCCTCTCTCTTAGGTCTCACCTGCAGGACCTGAAGGAGGTGACCCACAACATCTACTATGAAATCTACCGCGCCAAGAGGCTGAATGACAACGGAGGTCTGCATCCTATTTCCTCTACTGACACCCATGACAGCAACTTATAATTATTTACAAGAAAAGAGGGCAAACACAAAAATGAATCAAGTCAATAGATGAATATATCATGTTATGATAAGGGCAATGGTTTAGATAACTTTCAATCATAGCAGTGATATTCATTTAGTCACACTTTTCATAGCTAGCATTAATTTAAAAGCAATTATCAGCGCCAGCTCCTCTATCAAAACCATCAACCAGGTTTATCGAACAAAAAACAGACTTATCATGATAGTCCTGTTTTAGTTTATAGTGCTACCATTATTCTGTTCTTTACAGAACTTTTATTTGGCCACTGAATCAGTGTGCCACAATAGCGTCCATTTATTCCGGGAAATGTTTTAGTGTTGAGGCAAACACTAATTCATATTTGCATAATCTGTCAGTACACAGAGGAAAGAGAAAACAACACCTGTGTTAAACTTAAGAAAATCTATTTCATGATTTTTATGTCTGGTGCCATGTAAGACACTTTAGGGCAAAAAGCCCAAAATGATTTTGTGCCAACTGCCAGAATACAAAGATCAGCCCCTCCTTTTCCTCCTTCCACCACAAGGTGGCAGCATTGCATCACATTCTTACAGTGACTTCAGCGCGCTAAAAGCTCTGAAGCTATTGCTCTAACCAACTGACAGACGTTCATAGACTAGATCCATTTTCTGTCACATCCATTCGACAATTTCATATCTAGTTCAAGTTTACAAGAAATCGTCTTCAGTTTGATTTAGTTGAAAATACTCAGAGGACCAGAGTGATCATTCCACTTGAATAAGTCAACTTACATCTTTATATTTCTAGATATTTAGTTTCCCAATTTTGTGGTCTTGTACGCACTGTTTTCAATAGAGCACATGTATTCAAAAAGTACAACTTATAAAACTTTTACAAAAGGCGCTTTATCTTTTAAGGTTGGCAATAGAATTGTATTCTGAATAAGTTATCTTAATACTTATACTTCGTGAAATCACATGTGTGCATGTGTGAGAGTGATATAATGACATTTGGTGTCTGGTGACAACCCCCCCCCGCCCCCCACCCCCCCCCCCAAAAAAAAACACAATAAGAAAGTGTTGATATCATGTGGTTTTAGTGCAGTTATTAACTTTATGGAAAACAGTTGAAATGATGCAGCAGATAATGTTCTAAGTTTGTTTTGCTACTAAGTGTTTCTAAGCGTGCATGCCAGTAAATACAATGTTTGGTCTGTTCACTGACAGACATACAGCCTGTTCACATTTTTTATAGGTTGTATGAATTAATTTATTGATGCACTGTTAGATAAACACAATAACGGTTTCTGTGTTGTTTATAGTAACAAGATGATCAACTGTGCTAACCCCTGTCACTCATCTTACACTATCAGTAGTGGTATTATTTTTTATTTAGTATTCACTTTTCTCAAAGTTGCTGTGATACAATGAGATGCAAATTCAGTGTTATATTTAGATATTTATTTATACATTAATGTATTATTTATTGTAATTTATTATAATTTGTATTTAATAAAAGTACATTTTCCATCTCTTTCTTGTATTGATTGGTTATGTTTGTTATATTCAAGTCATCTATCCTACAACAAACTACACTTATCAGTCCAGGCATTACAGTCAAATGTTACACTTAAAATATACTTTACGAGTGTACGAGTTTGTAATTCGAACGGAAGTTCTAAATTCTAAGTTTTGACTCCATTAACATAACATAATTTAAAGCATAACAGTTAAGAGAATTCATGTCTGATTAATTCAGTGATTATACTAATGGACTGCAGGTTTCAATAAGTGGTCCCAATCTACAGTTCTCTTCAAACTTGAATCCAATTTAGCATCTCCTTTTCAAGTTTGTTTTTAATCTTTTTGCTTGGTTCAAATAGAGCAAAACCTAAAACTAAAACAATTTAAAGTTGTATCGGAAGATACGGGAGTTGAAGAACATTCTTGTTCTGGTTGACAGTGTTCTGTATTTTAAGTATTGTAACAAATTTGTATAATTTGCTTATTTTTTCACTTCTTGGAAAGGGGTGTTTACCCCCGCGTCCTAGCTAAGTTGCCCAACCTGGCCTTATGTCAATCCTGGCCATCTCTTGCCGGGCCATTGGCTAGTTAGTCCCCTCTCCTTCCCCTTGTGGACCTCAGTAGGTCATAAACTGATGTGTGGTGAGCAGATCTGGCGCAAAGAGGCTGCCGTGGCATAACCCAGGTGGGTGTGACGCAGTGGCCAAACTGTGAGTGTGTTCGGGGAAAGCACCCCCTCTCCATTGGACGTCTAGAAAAGCACTATATCAAATCCAATCAATTACTTTGTTGAAGTTACTTTCTCCCTAGGACACAGCTGGGAAAAAAGATCAAGCCTAAAAAATTATATTATTTAAATCATTTTTAGCCCTCGTGTTAGATTTAGAGAACTTGTCAGGCAGAGACAGTGGACAAGCTGGTTCATAAGGCTAAATACTAATTTCTGATTAGCTGCCTGGAGGGGTATCCATTATTTCCCAGAAGGCAGAAATGCAGCGCTCATCAATCTCACTTTTTGTCAGGATTTGCTCTTTGGTAAAGTTGTGTGTGGGAATAATCTCTTAGATCGGCCAGAGATATGTAACCCAACGTGTACAGTACAGTTGCAAAATCCTACTACGACAGCTAGAGCTATGACTAGGATTTTGTTTCTATCGTTGCGCATTATAACTGAACTAACCATAATAATACGATTATAAGAAAGACTATCCTTTTAAAACGTTAATTCATGAAAAGTAACTCAGTTTATTTTTTTATTCATTCAATATTTTGCACAATACAATAAAATGATTAATGAATTAACTAATGTATTAATAATCACTAATGAGTCATTTAGCAGAGAGGTTGAACACTTTTGCAAGGCACTATGCATGTCAGTTCTCGATAGGGGCTGAGCACCCCTAAAGGTTTGATCCTTAAATCGCCCCTCTTGGGCACGATTTTCCATGCTATATTGTGCAGTGCTCTGTGCCCTAATACAACGTAATAAACGCGCTAGTGTGATTCAGCATCGCAAATCAAGTAGCTATTGACAGCACTCTGATCCAATGGCGGTGGGCATTGTCAGATAGACAGTACTCTAGCCCAATGGCGTTGGGTGGAGGGGGCGGGCACAATATATTTCAGGGGGGAGGGGCCACCTCGTGCCACCCCTTTAGACACCTCTGCTCGTTGGTGGCCATTTTGCCGATGTTGATACCACTTACATACTTGTACCACTAGAGTGACAAGGATCCTGTTTTCAGTTGTAAGGCTTAATGGGAAAAAAGAGTGAAAAGGTATTGGCCTCGCTCCCTAAATACCTTGTGGCATTGATGCCACAAAACGTTTGAAATATTCAAGATTCTGGTCATTGTTGACATAATTGCATCACACAATTCCTGCAGATCTTTCCGGTGAACTTTCAAGCTGTAAATCTCCTGTTTAACCACACCCCAAAGGTGTTCTATTTTCAGATCAGGTGACTGGGAGGGCCACTGAATACCACTGACCTCATGTCATGTTTATGAAGCCAGATTGACATGACTTTTGCTTTGTAACATGGTGCATTATCATGCTCAAAGTAGCCTTTAGAAGATGGGTAAAGTGTGACCAGGAATGCACATTGTCCACAGTAATTCTCAAATAGGCTGTGGCATGACGACTGATTGGTATTAACAGGCCCAAAGTGTGCCAAGAACTTGTGCTTGAACTGTTGACACAAGGAAGGTTCGATCTATGAATTCATGTTGCAGGCGGACAAATTCTGACCTACTGACCTGTCTGTGTCTCCCTCTGCAGAAATTGAGATTCATCAGATCAGGCTAAGTTTTTTGAATCTTCAATCAGAAGCAATTGCCAAGTGGTTAAGACATACAAGGAATCTGTCTCCTGCATGTTGGGTGTTGGGTAGCACAATACAAATTCAATAAAAAATACATACTCTTATTGGAGTATGGCACAATGGATATTATAACATCCTATCCTGTGTATATTGAAAAAACAAGCAATACAAGTAAATTACAATAAAAAATATTTACAAAATATGTTTTCCCAAAAGAGCTGTACAGTGTGTTTTGTCTTTAACAGTGCAATGTGTAAAACATTGTCCTGGGAGTGCAATCTATTGAGATCTTAAAAAAATACAACAAAACGTAAATTGAAACTCCAAAGGTTAATGCAACACCTAGACCGGTGTTGAGACTTTGTGTTAAAGTGACGAGTGATGTCCATGGGGCGGCATAGGAAACGGTGTCAGTAGCAGTGTAAGTGGGGGGCCCAGACCTTGTTTATGAGACAAACTACAGACAGTAAGAAGTTGCCCTTGTGGCGTGATGTGCTGGTCTTAATGAACCGCAGCCTCTTACTGGAGGGCAGTGAATCAAAGAGTTTATGTCCATGGTAGGAGGAGTCGGCCACTATCTTCCCTGCTCGCCTCAGGGTCCTGGAGTTGTACAGGTCCTGGAGGGATGGCAGAATGCTGCCTATCACCTTCTTGGCATCTTGAAGTCTACCCCTGTCCTCGGCAGTAGCAGCAGCGTACAAGATGGTGATGGAGGAGGTGAGGATGAACTCAATGATGACGGTGTAGAAGTGCATCATCATTGGCTTTGGCAGGTTGAACTGCTTCAGCTGCCACAGGAACTACATCCTCAGCTGTGCTTTCCCACTTGAGGTCCTGGGTGATAATGGCACCCATGAAGCGTAAGGACTCCACAGTATCAACTGGGGAGTCACACAGAATAATGCAGGCAGGTGGTGCTGGTTTCGTCCTGAAATCCACAACCATTTCCATTGTCTTAAGAGCACTGAGCTCCAAGTTATTCTGACCGCACCAGGTCACCAGATGGTCTATCTCCCACCTGTAAGTAGGCTCATCCCCACTACAGATGAGCCCAATGAGAGTGGACTCATCCTCAAACTTTAGAAACTTGACGTCACTGATGTCTGGGAGTGCAACTGTTTGTGTTCAAGGAGATAAGAGCAGAGGGGAAAGAATGCAGCCTTGAGAGGAACCATTGCTGATGTTAAGGGAGCCTGAGACTTCCCTAGTTTCAGTTGCTGCATTCTGTCAGACAGATGGTCTGTGTTTTCAGAATGTTCTCTCTATACAGCCTGATAATGTCCCTCTCCATGATGGAGAGTTGTTGATGTGGAAATGGGAGGGTGGGGGGGGGGGGGGGGGGGGGGGGGGGCCTAAGGTGAACAGTTTGGCAGAGCAGTGCTTCCGTTAGTAACTTTTGGCGTTGGACACCTGGACCGGCTACCTTCAAATTGACCGGACTTTTGTTAAATTAACAGGCCGTCATCATTAACTGCATTGAGAGGTGTCGGCCTGTCGCTATACAGGGTCATTAATTAGGGGCTTTCACCCCGAATGTTTCTAGCCCAAATGCTTTTTTGAAGAAATATGTCTTGAAACACACTTTATTTTAGACGATAGAAAACGTGAGCTTTAAAAAAATGATTAAAAAGAGAAGGGTATAAGGACGGAAATGCCATTGGCTATTTAGCTAACGCCTATGCCCAAAAAATATTTTGCCTAGAGAATCTTTTTATTTGCACAAACATCTTAAATACATTCAAAAAAATCGGTTTTGGACACAATATGCCCCTAATTTCATTTGAAATCATTGCGTCGGGGCTTTACATGCTCGAAGTGCCTTTTGAAAATCTGAGCTTTCCAAGTCATTGGAGCCGCTTGTGATGCGTATCAGCCTCGTTAGTTTCCCTCCCAAAAGTGGTTATGTGGCTGCAGTCTCGACTCTTGTTTTGGATAGAGTATCCCTCTTTAGCAGGGACACTGGAAACCGGAATTTAAAAAACAATCTTTGCTAATTTAAAATACATTTTTACGCGTTATGCGTATCATGCGTTTTTTTCTCTCTCTCTGACAATACGTTCTGATGGCTATTTTATTTATCGGCTTTTAATATTTTTTACCGGCCAAAAGCCGGCAATTGTCGGCTAACGTAATCACTGGAGCAGAGGCCTCAGCACCTGCGGTGGTTGGGGAGGGGGAGCTTGTTGGCTGTAGCCATTGAGGGATGGTGTCAGGACTGTCCCCATGTCTTTAAAAGCAAGAATTGAACTCAATTCAGGTCGTTTGCCAGGTGAAAGTAGGTAATGGAGTGGAGGCTTTAGGTTTGTAGTTGGTGATCTGTCTGAGACCTCTCCAGACAGACGCAGTTGTTGGCTGAGTTGTTGTTGGGAGTCTCAAGAGTACAGTTGTATTAGCCTCACTCACAACCTGAACTTTGACTCTTTAAACCTTATACCCTGTCCCCACTCTTGAACGCTGAGTGATTATCTGAGTTATCGTACGTTCTGTCACCTCAACACCAGATCGCTGACCTATCTCACCGACAAGCCATTTTTGCCGCTCACTGGATGTTTTTTCTTTATTGTACCATTCTGAGTAAGCTCTAGGGAGTTGCGTGTGAAAATCCTAGGAGATCAGCAGTTTCAGAAATACTCAAACCAGCCCGTCTGGCACAAAGAGAGGGAGAGGGAGAGAGAGATAGAGATAATTTATTAAATCATATATCTTATGTTAACCAAAATAATAGAAGGGGTCCTGAGTGAACAAATAAAACATTTTGATATTTATTGAATTTATTATTTATGGACTTATGCAACAACCAATGCCAGTCGGAAAAAACAAATTGCTCTCTTGACGTTCATGTTTTTTTAAGGAGGCTACTCTGGAATTATTACTTTCCAATACTTGTGAACGTCATTGTTGTTCAGTATCTTTCTGTGAACTCAAGCACACTGATTTTGACCATGTTTGAAAAGTGTTTTTTTAAACAACTTTATTGAACAGTAGCCAAATACCTCTAATTCCAGAGATATTGTGAGACTGTGATATGGGCTTTAGGGAAGAAAACGCACTCAAAGCAATGGTAATACCAATTTGGGAATGGAGTGTGAACGAAAGCTTCAAGGAGCCTGTGTGTGTGAACCAAATGCCAATATGCCAAGCACAGTGTGTTGATACGAAGTTTGCTTACTCCAATCGAATCAGTTTGGGGCTTATGTCCTATTCCCACAAATTCCAAACATCTTTCATTCATCAACGTGTCAGAAAAAGGCCACAAAGGTCTCGTAGGTTTACGAGAAAAATCTTGCAATACAGACTTAATCAAAGATGTCTAAAATGGGCCCTCTATTGGCCTTATAAAGAATTACAGGAAAGATTTTGGCTATACAGCCATGTCAACAAAATGGCTGACGGCTGATCACATCACTAAGTATGTCCTCCCTAAATCATAGACATTTTTTTGTTGTCGTCACATTTGTCTTTCCTCACCATCTGCTTCGCAGCATAAACGGAGACAATGACAACATGATTTTTTTTAAGGAGAAGCCAGCTCTCAGTATGGAATTCAACTGTATATTCTAGCAATATGGGTGGTGCAAACAGCAGACACAACATCTGATTTTAGATCTAGTAGGCTTAAACATGTGCTTAAACATGTACTGCAAATGGTGCATGCTTGTAACAGCCATTTTGAATAAAAACATAACAAAAAGCTAAGGTATGAGGCTTATTTTAGGGCTACTCCAAATTACCCCAATCACTTTAAATTGACCACAGATAATCGAATAAACTAGAAAACAAGCAAGTGCTAAATAATTATTTTATAAATATATTAATAATAGTAAAAAACATTTTTGATGTTAAGATGGTGACCTCTGTTGGTTTGGTGGAGAACTGCAGCAAGGTTTCCTTTTTAATGCGTAAAATGGATGACCTGAGACGACGTTTTTCTCTGCCTAATCATCTCGCCCTGTAAACTATGCCTATGCGCTTTGCAGCTGCATGGGTTCGAATCCCAGCTCATGCCGTCCAATTTTTCCCCGCCTAGTTTCTTTCCCCTTGTCAATCTGTCTGGTATAGCTATCTCAGTCTCATATTATGGTATATTTAGTGTTAGCAAGCAGATACCCTTTTTGTAGTCAAGTATTGAACAATAACCATCTACTTTAACAACTTATTCAGTCTGGTAAGCCCTTGTTGTATCTATGAGACATTATTTTATGCAATAATTTTCATAAAAAAGTGACTCATTACATAATGTCCACTTCATCTTTTGTTATAGTTTTAAAATGCCCAATAATAAAGAGGTAGGTTAATTTGGTCTCTGTCGTTGTTTTATTTTTAAGTTATTCTCAGTTTTTTGTATCTTAACTCCTCCCACTCGCGGATTCCTCTCAACACAGCTAACATCGCATCTGGGCAGACCTTGCTCTCGTCTCTCCTTCCAGATCGTATTACTTCGTCCCTTCTCCCCCCTCCCCCTATTACTAGCTTTTTCTTTGTCCGTATTGTTTTTTTTTCCCCGCGATCTCGTTACGCTGTAGTCACTACTAGTCACAGGGGTCTATCACCACGACAACGGCGATATTGCCTGATTATCAGCGCATTGTCCGCCCCCTACTGATCTTACGCACCCAAACGAATACGTACCTGGTTGGATATAAAAATTGCTTCAGCATTTGACCTTTGAGAGAGAACAAGACGATTGATACCCTTGTATTTAGCGAAAGTTGCTCTTTGCGTCCACTCCACTTCCAGTCTACACTTTCCGCAATCAGTTTCTAGTTTCTACACAGACAGACCTATGCTGTGGCAGCGGGGCTTGCTGTTCTGACGTCTGTACTCGGTTCAGAAAAGAGGAGGAGTCTATAAACATTTGTGTGTGTGCGTGTATGTGTAAGGAACATTGAGTGAACAGTCTGCAAGTGCACGCGGACACAGGTTTTGTTTTGGTGTAGCTTGTGAGCGCCGGTCTTCTACCGGTTTTCTGTTATTGTAGCTACATCCGTTTGATGGTCGAGTAACTTTTAGCAAATATCTTGATCTTGACAAAATAAAGCAAAGTGCATGACTCAAAAGCGCGTCAAAATTGGCCTCGTGCGGTGCAGAAATTCGCGGGAACCTCTGTCGACGTCCTACTGTCAAATTGGTGAGTACCATGTTCACTTAGCAAGACGACTAGCTAGCAAGCTAACATGCTAAATAGTTTACTGCAGTTTAAATGACAAATATATCGTTTTACAAGTTATACTATTACAACTTTTGAAACTGTCATGCAATTTATATTTACAGATTTATGTTTTTTTTCATTGAACATTACTTGTAGCCATGTATAGTTTATAGTGACCCCTACAGGACTGATTGAAAGTGCAGCACAGTGTAATTTTAGCCTAGCTAAGGTTCGCACGTTTTAGTGCTGGTGGAACACGAATATGCTTTAAAATCCAGTTTTCATTGAGGTTATATACTCTTAATTTTTTTTTCTTTTATGTTATGGATTAATTTGTCTAATTAAGATTTGGTATGTGTATTTATTGTTATTAACTTAAAAATGTACTGTTTCAACAGTATGCCATAATTAATAAATATGCATAAAGACAACACAAAATTCGAATTACTACATAGCTTGCTGTCATTACACAGTTGCATATAAGACACGTTGGATACATTGCTTGCTAATAATCACAATTCAAAGTAAATATATTTCTAAGTGTATTTTTTTCCAAGTAAGGGACATGACTGACTCCGTTAATTCCAGAATGTCCCTGGACAGTCTCCTTACTCAACACACACATACACATGCACTCACACACACACACACACACACACACACACACACACACACACACACACACACACACACATCTATGAACATTGTGAAACAAATGTATTTTGCTGATAGACACTGATAACCCTTTTTTGTTTTCAAAGCAAACACGTTTAAATAGACAGGGTAATATATATGCTTACGTTTTCAGGTAGGAAGACTTTAAATTTATGTAAAGCTTATGGTGATTTATAAATGAAAGTATGATATCTGATTATATGTTTGTAGTCTGTAGGCATTGGGAGTGCATCCTTACATGTCAAACCTGACTTGGTGGCCATTTTGTGTCAAGGCATTAGCAAGGAGCCCTACAAGCAGAAGTGTCATTGATAAGTGCGCGTGGAAAGGGTAGAATAGACCTGTGAAAGAGTCTGTGTTGCTTCTGTGTTACCTACTTGGAAGACCAAAAATACGTTTTTTTATTCATCAAATATGACAACAAAAATCTTGTAGAACAGTGTCTCAGGAAGGGAAATTAATCTCCTTCTCTGAAGGGACGATAGTGCTTTCTCTGTTTCCCTCCAAAGTAAACTTTTTTATTTGTGTGTGTGCCATTTTATTCATTTTTTTTTTCCTGCTGGAAATGTTTGAGGAGAACGGTTTAAAAATTGCATTGCCACTCCACACATTGCAACCCTCCCCCCTCTAAAGTTAAAGTGGTACAGTCTTGCAGTAATTTTCCACTCCACTCATGGTAGAGCTAACCTGGGTCGTGGCATTTAATCATCTAGCTACGAAATGTTTTGGCTATGATAAAGATTAGTGTTTCTTTTTAATATGGGCTCTTCAGCATGAGCACGCCTAGGCCTATATATTTTGCTTGTATTTGAACTACACTATGCAGTATACCCATATACACCATACATTGATAACATTTAAAGTGTTCTTAAAGCAAGATGGTAGTTCAAATTTGAGAGTTATTTCTACAGTTTTTGGCTAGTTCCTGGTTGCATAATGACAAATAGCCTAAATCCTGTTTGACCTCATGGTATTTGGAAATGGTACAGTCCGTCTGCTTGTTTCCCCTCCCCCACAGTTTCCTGTGCTTTGAGTGACTGTGCTCTGGCTCAGGCAATTCAATATGCCTGCATTTTTCCAGCATATTCTTTAGCTGGAAAAGAGGAAGTTATGAGAAGGACCACAACCACTTATATTATTGTCTATTTGAGTAGTATTTTGGTTAATTTAACTAGTTAATTTTGAAATTAATTAATTTCGAAATGTGGCACATTGTTATTGTAATTATACGGATAAATATTGTTTATTATACCTTGACTGACGGGATATGCTATTTTATACAGTGGTTCTTGGTGTTGGTTTTGAATTACAGATTACGAACTTTGCATGTCGTGTTACGTTTTTAAAGCAACATTTAGCAACACTAAAAGGACTACAGGGACATTTATTAAATCCCATAGTATACTATGTGTCATATCAAGCCATTTCAATGTTTATTTTCATATAAATGTTTATAAATCTGAGGGTAAAATGCAATTAGGCTTGATGCTATAAAACATTTCACGGAATGCCCCTCCCCCTTATCCTAGCAGTACAAACTGGTTTCAACCGGTTCAAGGCAGTTCCGTTTAATGACCTATTTTGAACTAGTTTCCCCTTGTGTTAGGAGAGAGTAAGACAAAACATGACCCTAATACACAAAACATTTGCTGTTTATTTTGTTACCATTCTTCTTCTTCTTCTTATTATTATTATTATTCTTATGATTATTTGCCTGCATTATTCCTAACATCACTCTGTACAATTTGTGACTTGAGCACAAATGTTTTCCGCCTACACATATTTTAGTTCTCACAACCGCTAACTAATACTTGCTATTAGCATGTTATAGAACAGACGTATGTCTTAAAGAGTAGTTCTAGTATGCCAGCATGAGAAAGATATATTGAGACGGATGGGAGACAGATTTAGAGATGTTTGTTTTTTTGAAGGTCTTGAAGGTACATTTCCAATGCAGTCTCAACTGGGGCTTATAAGGACCAGTTCCAACTCCACATTAGTAACACAGCTTTGGTATCCTTATAGTTTCGTCCTACCTTATAATGAAACTACTTAGCTCTGGTTTGCAATGCTGTTAAAAAAACAAAAACAACCTGTGATCCCGAAACCACCCGCCAGTATTGTTTACAGATGTTGTAGAATAAATGCCGTTTATCTTGTTTTAGAATATCCAGTTTAAACTACGGTATCCTCTGAAATTATGTGTAAAAAGGGAATAGTCTCAAGTAACAGTGATGCTGAATTTTTTATTAAACCCTCAGCAGCTGTGTTACTGTTGGAGAATGGAGGGATAGACAATTCAAAGTAACTATAGATTGTATGGCCTCTAGTTACTAGTCTGTGGTTCTCTCATTCCTGACAAGGCATATCCGAAAACAGCTTTCCTAGTCTCCTGTATAATTTTTTTTCAGTAAAACAAAACAAAACTCAAAATAGTTTTAACCCCCAGTTTGAGAATCTAACTGTATAACTATGACTAACCATTATTTTAGAACTAAATCAAAGAAGCTTGCAACTCTTGTTAGTACAGAAATACTTGTGGGCTAAGTGGGTGGAGTTTCAGTCTGGTCTAGGCTAAAATGGAGTCAGTCTGCCAGCGAGGACTTTGCCTTGCTGCGCACAGCAACACTGGTGGCCATTTTAAAGTGCTGCAAGCAGGTCAGACAATTCTTCATAGAGAATAGGGTGGGGGAAGGGCAGCATGCGCAGCTTTGACTGCGACGAAAAATTACATTACATTTACATTTGATTAAATTTCATTATTCACTCCAGATTTTTTATTGTGACCACAGACATCAGTCTAAGTGAATTCAGTTTTTTTTATTACTTTTATATAATTATAATTTATTTCATCAATATCTTTAAGCAAATATTTTACCTATGTGTGTCTATTGTTTTATGTGTATGTTTGTAATTCTGTGTAGTAAGATGGACATATTTTAACAAAAAGGATCGGTACCAGCAGTTTCAATTATGAGCTAATGGATTCAGTCTGTTGGTTGCCATGGGGGCTATTTGTGTAGTCTAGCAAGTGGCTCTCAGAATGTACCTGACCAAATGTTACTGAATAAACCAATAGGTTATTGTCAAATAACTTTGGTTTGTCTTTAGTTCAAAGAAAATGCCCCTTATCAGAATAATGATTTAGTTCAGCCCAGGCTTGCCAGTAAAAAACCCATCTGGGTTAGAGACTGTGCTAGTGGGGGAAGGGGAATGCTTTAGACAGCTGGCTCTGCACTCTAATGCTGTCTGAGGCTAGCTAGGGCTCATTCGTGCACAGTCTAACTGTGCTGCTTGCGCATGGACAAACCTTAAGGGGAATATACCCAATTTAACTCCTGAATAATAGAGAATTTAAGAATGATATACATACAGTCTGTGCAGTCTGTCCTTATGTGTGCAGATGTCATTTTGCTGTATGAGTTTTGGCCGGGATGCCTCAAATTAGGTCACAGATCTTGTGTTTTAAGACAAATAAACAAGTTATACATTTATTTTTCTTTCAAAATACCTTTTTTTCTTAACTGCAGACCTAAGTAGGCGGAGTCTCAGTTCTGTCCCTGTGCTAAAATGGAGTCTTATGCTGCTGCCAAGTGCAGTACTGGTGGACATCTTGTGTTGCTGCAGGCACATTAACACAACCTATGAAAAACAAGGGACATGGGGATAGAAACACTTTTAGATAAAGAATAGCATATTTTCTTAATTATCCTGAACTTAGTAAACTCCCAGAATGTATGGATTATGAAGGGTTGATCAATCCTACTTTGGTCTCATTGCACAAGCCAGACTCTAAATGCATGTGTCTTCTGAGTGTGTTGTGAAGCAATCTGGAATAGTCATTATTCATTCATTATTGTTGAAACTGAAGAAAAAGAGCCTTACACAGCCATTAAAAAAGTATTTCTAATTATAGAGGGGTGATAGAATTTTAAAGAGGATACTTTTTATTATTTCTGTATTGCAGAAGAAAAAAAAAAGTGTTTAATTTTATGTAAATTACCACTTTGCTGGTAAATGTTGTTTAACCCTCTTCTGAACTCCCCTTTATGTCAGAATGGTTTAGTCTGTGCTTGAGCGTAAACCTTGTTCTGCGGGAAACATTATGTTACAGTGGGGGAAGGGCAAACAGCACTTCAGCACTAGCTGTGCGCTGCTAGCTAGAGATTGTGCGCATTCAATCAAAACCTGGCTGGTCTCTAGTTTGAGGATTAGGGAGGAAATGCTTGATAACTTAGATTTCTGAATGCCTGATAAAAAAAGAAGATCACTCCAACATATTTATTACACAAGAAGATATCTCTGTATTGACTTACAGTTCACCATACTTGTCTGTTGTAAGTCCTGAGTCTCACCACAGTTGCTGCTTATTGTAGCTATGTAATTTACTGTAGCGCGCAAAGAATAATCATGCGACACACTCACTTCCCTTGTAACAGCCTAGCTCAGTCCCCTCCCTTCTCTCTCTCTCCCCCCCCCCCCACTCCCCATCCCTCCCTCTCATTATTTGCTCCTTTTTTCCCCTTCTACTTGGCCCTTACAGTTCTCAGTCCACTACAAAAAAAACAAGTCATGTGAACGACCTCTGTGCCTAGCCTACTTTTAGTCTCCTCCTGAATTGGTAAATATGTAATATTTTCCATTATGCCCTGGTTTTAGCATGTTATATAATACCACAGATTAGAAACCATAACAATCAGGCTAGTGGTAAAAAAAAAAAAAAAAAGAAGACATTTAAGATTCTACCGCATTTGTCAATCTTTTCTTCAACAGACTTCAGAAAAATACATGCCCTGATTGACCTAACGTAGCATATTTTGACGTAACTTAATAAAATGCTAACGCTATATGAATAAAATGTGTGTATCACATTTTTTCTCATGTCTTCTCTCTAGTTTGTTCCTTGGCAACAGAGCTGTGGGAACTTTGAATAAACTGAATATGAAATTTGGTCTTCTAATCAACATAGTCAATAAAAATCTGGAAATAAACACAGGAGGAAGGAAGGTCATTTTGGGATCCATTCAGTTAACAATGTAAAGCCAATTGAGAAAATAACTTTTTGATACCTACATTGATAACGCTGGTTGAAAGGATGGTCGTTTTCTTATTTTTCATAGCAAAAGTGCATTGAGTTAATAAAAGCTCTGTGTCCAAAGAGGGAATTTTTATAAATTTACCAGGTTTGACATATTGACTATTCAAAAGCGTCATCTAATTTACCTTACATTAAAACAAATTTTAAAGACATGCCTTGTAAAAACCAAAGTCTCTGCAGTGGCAATTCATGGTTTCTCCAAGTTAAATTAAAATATATCTAAAGTTCTTGGTCTTTTTATTTTATTTTGACCACCTGCTAGGAATATGTGGTTGACTAATTGGGTGATCCCATATCAAGTTTCCTTCTTTTGGTCTCCATCCAATCTGCTCATTCTATATGGACGTTTAAATAGATAACTTGTTAAATATGTAGCTGGTATATAGGATGGATACTCTGCTAATATTGAAATCAGTATATGAAACCAACAATAAGAACAACGTTTTAAACATCCCTAGATGGTGACATTCACCCTTAGGGACAAAATAACCAAATCACTACATGGTTAACATGGTTATTAAAGCCTTAAGGCAAGTAGTAACACAGCTAGCTGTTTTTGAATTTAGCAGACCGTCAGAGATGTTGTAACAGTTGAGTTACAAGTGAGTAGCTCAGCAACAGTAGTCACACTGAAACGGTCTCACAGACTCAAGGGCACCCACACACTAGAGAAAGGGAGTGAGAGAGAGGAGGAGAAAAAGAAGGACAAGGGGAGGGGGGAAAGGGGGAACCAGAAATGGGGCCGAAGAGGAGCAATGGTTTCGTCTCGCTCTCTTCTCTCTTTCAATATGGAAGTTAAAAGAATTATTTATACACACATACAAAGTTGTGTATTTATATATGTATATGTATATGTGTATATATATATATATATATATATATATACACACACACACACACACACACACACACACACAATGGAGGCAGCTGGTCCACACTACTGTCTGACCTCGATACACAAGCAGCCATATTTAAATAACATGTGCTGGCTGTGTCTAGCTTAGGATAACATGTCTCGGATGAAAATAAAGACTAAGCAATGGTTATTTAGAGGGCCTGGTATAATTTGCGTAATCTGCTGGTCACTATGTTGTCCCCATGTCACGTACAACGTAATATTAAAGTATTGGTGATGGATATTTTATCCACTAAAAACTAGAACTCAAATAGAACTTGCATGATAGTGAGTAGTCAAGTGAGATATGATATGGCATTTAACTGGTGTTAGCTTCTGTGAAGCTCAGTCTAGGTGAGCACTGCAAGGCAAGCGGCCATTTTGTGTTTCTGCAGTGAATCCAGAAGCAGAAGATGAGTGTGGGGGAGGGGAAGTATGTGCGTAGTGTATAATACCGTTAAAACGCAAACTGCTCCACCCTGGAAAAAACGCAACTCTGATTTAGTCGGTTTTAGGGATTTTTATATTAGTAGGCTGATCGAGCATAGGTATAGCAGACTATATTTTTAGACAAAAGTTCAATAAATTGTTCGGAAATGTATCGGTATTATTTTATATAGGAAAACTTGTATGAATTGGTTGTGAATACTAGTAAGTATATCAAAATAACATATCTAGAGACGTCTTAAAGAGAATAGAGAGATTTGCATTTAAAGGGATCATCTTAAAAATAAAAGCAATATGTCGTGTGTGAAAGATTCAGTATGTTATGTATAATTTTTATTAAAAAAATATGAAAACATCTAGAACTGGCGCTGTAGTACCTCTGCTCAGTATGTCCTAGCGTCCATGCAGTAGAAAATAAGAGACAGCCAGATTTTGCCATCGTGTTTTTGTTATTGATAGGTGTGGCCACTGAAGCAGAAATTAATGTATCGTCCTCAATACCTAATATCTCATTTAGATGTGAACAAGCAGTGAAAATCTGTTGCGAGTCCTGCCTGCTGGCAATTCGTAGACATTGTGTTCCTGGTGTTATGGTGTCAGTCCCTCCGCAGTGTGAAATCAGGAGGTGGCACAAGTCAGTAGCTGACAACTTTGAACTGTAAGGGGAGTGTTTTGTTTTGCTTGACTGGTGCTGTTCCAACTCCACGTCTAACCTTGCATTCTCTGTCCTTACATAGAATCAATCATTTAACGGATTAAGGGATTGCATTGGTTCATACAGCTCATTTGAACTCGTGCCAGTACTGCGTGTGTAGCTATTGGGCCCAAGTTGGAGTACCTGCTAGTCTTGCAGTTATTTTCTAACAAAGTTCTATAGTCAGCAGTATCTTCAGGATGATTCTTAGTCCATAACAGCTCTGCTAGTCCTTAGAGCATGGTACTCGTATCGTCTATATCAAGTGTGTTATTTTCAGTGTGGCCACACCAACTAATATAGTACTTACTTATTCACTCGAGAAGAAAGGAACTTGGTTATATATATAATGATCAGCCCTTGTTATACAGCTACAGAACCATGTTTAAAGCAAAAATAGAGTATGCTTAGTCATAGAAAATAACAAGATTAGCAGTTAGAGCACGACTTGTCTTAACGTGGAGGTGACCAAAAAAGGAGGCGGAGTTACTGAGTGGATGTCTCTAGAAGATGCTATTGCTGTGTTGACGCTCTCAGCACTGCTGTGAACTACAGCTCTGGTGGCCATTTTGTGATTCTGCAGGCAGTAAAAACACGAGTCTTTATAGAAGGGATTGAATGGGGGATGGGCAGTAGACGCAGAGTAAGCTGATCTCAACTAAAAACAAGTAAATTGATGGTTTATTTTGTCCCCTCAAAACAAAGGGAAGGTGTTTTCAACAAAAAAATAAACAAACTGTCAATTGTTTTGTGACTCTTGAGTAGTATTTTGTTACTGCCTGCAGAAACTCTTGAGTTATATTGAGTTGTATTTTGTTAGTTGTGCCGGTTCTACATTTTACTTGTTGCAGAACCTCTCTGTAATTGTTATGTCATGTTTGCTTTTGATATATAATTTGTTCTGTTTATTTATTCATTTATTTTGTTCTGTTCTGTTTTGTTTGTTTTGTTTTGTTTTCTCTGTCTTGTAAAGCATCTTTGAGGACCTGTAAAAGCGCTATATAAATGACATCCATTATTATTATTATTATTATGTCTATTATTATTATTCTTATTATTATTATGTATATTATATGTCTATCACTATAATCAGTACAGTTTAAAAGCCAAGTCCTGTGTAAGGTTTAGTTTAGTCCAGACAAGAACGATTGGCAGAGTTGTTTCTAAGGGAGCAATATATAAATAAACTACTTTGGTGCTTTAATTAAATACTAACTACTATCTTATTCTCCTTTGAGGGGAATTCCCCCCCTCTACTAAAAAATGGTCTAACCCTTTCCGTGGCTGTACATTTCAAAGCAGAGATTGCTGTAGTGGGGGAAGGGTGAAGCACAGTGTCAGGCTGTGTACTTCAGGGCTGGCAGCTAGCTACAGTTTTTATGTGTAAAAGACAGAATGCGCTGCTTGTAAATACCAACTTGACCCGCAAAGTACCTATACATTATAGCTTTACATTCCTCCTGGGAAATCAGCCCCAAAAACAATCGGTTTCATTTGTCTTTAGCTTCCTTTCTGGGGGTCTGTGCTGTGCATAGAATGTTTTTTGTAAACAGACAATTGAAGTAGATGTATATGAACAGAACTGGAACAGAGAAGAATTGCAGTACCCTGCTACTGAATCAGATGGATTAGTCCAGGATCAGCCCCTCCCCCTCACATTTTTTTCCCTCCCTCAGTCTAGCGTGGCTGGTCCTCTGGATCACAGCAACACAAAACGTGTGCATGACCTCAGTCTAACGCAAGCCTAAATCTGAACCAAGGCCCAAGTTTTCCTGTCAAAAGGTTAATCTTTTATCTATTTTATTGACATATTAAGAATTTAAGTGAACAAATATGGATTGAACCTAACTTGTTTTCCATTTTACAGACTAAACTACATTATTTTTTGGGTGTTAGGTTAGGCTAGGCTACTTACGAAATGCCAAATGTATCGCTTCTAATTTAGGCCTCAGGCTTGTTTGATCCTGACTTTGCAGTTTTCTTTTAGGCCTAGTTGCTGATTGGTCGTTTTAAATTCCTAGCTGTTTAAGTCAATGTGTGTTACATGTGTAACTTTCTATCATTTATCGAAACAGGTTAAGATGTGCCCATGTGTATGATCAGGAATTGCTTGTCTGCAGTAAGAACCCAGTTTGTTCACTTTCTCTGGGTTCGTTGTAGGTAGTAGGACTGAAAGGTAAAGGACTAGAAGCTGAAGTGCCACTTGCAGTTTGATGTCTGTCTCCATTTTCCCAGGGAAAAAACAGACAATGCACCAGGCA
Source organism: Galaxias olidus (assembly GCA_026901105.3). NCBI lineage: Eukaryota > Metazoa > Chordata > Actinopteri > Galaxiiformes > Galaxiidae > Galaxias > Galaxias olidus. The sequence continues at coordinate 71,514 of JAPMUY010010672.1, forward strand.
ATTAGTTGATAGGCCCTTGTTTATGGTAATTGTCTCATATTAAGTGGATCATACCAGACTGGCCTATTAGAGGAGTGATTTTTGGCAGACCTTTTGACCGATGGGAAGGATTTTATATAAAGAATAATATTGCAGTTTCAGGTGGTCACTCCTCTTAAATCCTTAACCTAACATCTTTGATATGTACATAGGAAAAGGGACAAGTAACACGACATAGATTTAAGTGGATTTCCAGTGCTAGAGAGGTCGTGGCTCCGTCCCTCCTGGCTAAAACCAGTGTCAAAACTGTGGAGGAAAAAAAATACATTTTTCCTACGAGAACCCTGAAAGCTGCTGGATGATAAACGTTAATGTCTGGGGGATGCAACCCATCTAGGTGCAACATCCCAACAGGCAAGGATTTCCCTGACTCTCCTTCCTCAATGGTCTAACCCATTGCGTGGCTGTACATTTCAAAGCAGAGATTGCTGTAGTGGGGGAATTGTGAAGCACAGTGTCAGGCTGTGTACTTCAGGGCTGGCAGCTAGCTACAGTTTTTATGTGTAAAAGACAGAATGCGCTGCTTGTAAATACCAACTTGACCCGCAAAGTACCTATACATTATAGCTTTACATTCCTCCTGGGAAATCAGCCCCAAAAACAATCGGTTTCATTTGTCTTTAGCTTCCTTTCTGGGGGTCTGTGCTGTGCATAGAATGTTTTTTGTAAACAGACAATTGAAGTAGATGTATATGAACAGAACTGGAACAGAGAAGAATTGCAGTACCCTGCTACTGAATCAGATGGATTAGTCCAGGATCAGCCCCTCCCCCTCACGTTTTTTCCCCTCCCTCAGTCTAGCGTGGCTGGTCCTCTGGATCACAGCAACCCAAAACATGTGCACGACCTCTGTCAAATGGAAGGCCTTAATCTGAACAAAGGGCAAGTCTTCCAGTTAAAAGGTTAATTTTCTATAATTTTACTGACACTAATACTTTCTATAAACAACTATGGATTGATCCTAACTTTGTCCGTTTCACAGACGAAAATACCTTATTTTTTTGGTTTTCGACAAATACTTAGGCTAGACCACTTACAAAATGGCAAACCACTTTTTCTCTGGGGGAAAAAAAGGGCAGCAGTGCTGGAAATAGGACAGTGGCATATAAATTAGCTGGGTGGCGCATCGACGCGCGTCAGTGTGGGGGTCGTACATAGGAAATAATAGGAACCTATGTTTTGACACAGTGGTGGTGTGGTCTAGCCTTAAAGGCCGATACATACCCTAGGCAAGGGGATTGTTTTGCCTCGTGTTGCGTTCGGGTTTACGGCCCTTTCTGTGTTTGCGATCAGTCACGTTGCCCGTTCAGTCGGACGTGTTTACTCTGTGTCGACGAGGTCGTGATAACCATTACAAGGGTATCAATATATTTAAATTCTGCGTAAGTTACTAATTAGAGGGGCAGCACAGTCGACCGAGCATTCGACCTTTGTTCGTTGGTAACACACAAATTGTGACGAAAAAAATTGCCAATATTTTGGCTTGAGTGCCTCTCTTTTGCATAGGCTATGTATTTGCCTTTACAAGTCAATAGCTGACAACTCTGAACTGTAGGGGGGGGGGGTTTCTTGACTGGTGCTCTTCCAACTCCAGGTCTATCCCTTTGTAGAATCACTCATTTAACTGATGAAGGCATTGAATTGGTTCATACGGCTCATTTATAACTTGTGCCAGTACTGCGTCTGTAGCTATTTGGGCCTAAGTTAGAGCACGTGCTACGGCTAGTCTTGCAGTTCTTTTGGAACAAAGTTCCAGTGTCAGCAGTAACTTAAGAATGATACGTTGTCCTTGAAAGCTCTGTTAGTCCTTAGAGCGTGATACCCGTATCATCTGTATCAGGAGTGTAATTTTCAGTGTGGCCACACCAAGTAAAATAGTATTTACTCATTCACTTGTAAGAAAGGCACTTGTTTTCAATGTACAGATTTGTGAATACAGAAACAGAACATAGTTTTAAGCAAAAATAGAGTATGCTTAGTCATAGAAAATTATATGATTAGCAGTTAGGGTACAACTTGTCTTGACGTGGAGGTGACCAAAAAAGGAGGCGGAGTTACTGAGTGGGTGTCTCTAAAAGGTGCCATTTGCTGTGTCGATGTGCTCAGCACTGCTGTGAACTACAGCTCTGGTGGCCATTTTGTGTTTCTGCAGGCAGTAAAAAACACAAGTCTTTACAAAAGGGATTGAATGGGGGACGGGCAGTAGACGCATAGTAAACTGATCTCAACTAAAAATATATATATTGATGGTTTATTTTGTCCCATCAAAACAAAGGGAAGGTGTTTTCAACAAAAAAATAAACAAACTGTCAATTGTTTTGTGACTCTTGAGTTGTATTTTGTTAGTTGTGCCGGTTCTACATTTTGCTTGTTTCAGTACCTCTCTGTCATTGTTATGTCTATATTCACTATAATCAGTACAGTTTAAAAGCCAAGTCCTGTGAAAGGTTTAGTTTAGTCCAGACGAGAACTATTGGCAGAGTTGTTTCTAAGGGAGCAATACATAAATAAACTACTTTGGTGCTTTAATTACATACTATCTTATTCTCCCTTGAGGGGAATTCCCCCTCTACCAAAAAATGGTATTGCCCATTGCGTGGCTGTACATTTCAAAGCAGAGACTGCCGGAGTGGGGGAAGGGTGCTGCACAGTGTCAGGCTGTGTACCTCAGGGCTGGCAGCTAGCTACAGTTGTTATGTGTAAATGGAAGTATGCACTGCTTGTAAATAGCAACTTTACCTGAAAAGTACCTGTAAATCATAGGTTTATATATATTCCACCTGGGAAATCAGTCCTGAAAACAAATCGGTTTTATTTATCTTTAGCTTCCGATCTGGGGGTCTGTGCCGTGCAGAGAATGTTTTTTTGAAAACAGACAATTGAAGTACATGTATATTAACAGAACAGGAATAGAGATGAATTGCACTACCCTGCCAGTGAATCAGATGGATTAGTCCAGGCTCAGCCCCTCCCCCTCACGTTTTTTCCCCTCCCTTAGTCTAGTGGCTGGTTCTCTGGATCACAGCAACACAGAACATGTGCACGACCTCTGTCAAATGGAAGGCCTTAATCTGAACAAAGGGCCAAGTCTTCCAGTTAAAAGGTTAATTTTCTATCTATTTCACTGACATTAATAATTTCTGTAAACAAATATGGATTGAACCTAACTTTTTTCCGTTTTACAGAGTTAAAATATCTTATTTTTTTGGTTTCGACGAATGCTTAGGCTAGACCACTAACAAAATGGCAAACAGCTACAGCTTTTTCTCTGTGAAAAAAAAGGGCGGCAACACTGGAAATAGGACAGTGGCATATAAATTAGCTGGGTGGGGCATTGACGCATTTGAGCTCCACCTATCTGCCGGCGGTGTGGGGGTTGTACATAGAAAATAATGGGGGTGTACGTTTTGACACACGCCGTTCGGTGGCGGTGTGTTCTAGCCTTAAAGGCCGATACATACCCTATGCAAGGGGATTGTTTGCCTCGCGTTGCATTCGGGTTTACGGCCCTTTCTGTCTTTGCGATTAGGCATGTTGTCCGTTCAGTCCGTCGTGTTCACCAGGTAGCGATGACCATAACAAGGGTATTGATATATTTTAGTTCTGCGTTAAGTCCAAATTTATGGGGCAGCACGGTCGACCGAGCATTTGACCTTCGTTCGTTGGTAACACCCAAATTACGATGAATAAAATGGCTAATATGTCCGCTTGAGTGCCTCTCTTTTTTGCTAGGCTATGTATTTGCCTTTACAAATCAATAGCTGACAACTCTGAACTGTAAGGGGCGGTGGGGGGGTTGCTTGACTGGTGCTCTTCCAACTTCAGGTCTATCCCTTTATAGAGTCACTAATTTAACTGATTAAGGCATTGAATTGGTTCATACGGCTCATTGTAACTTGTGCCAGTACTGCCTCTGTAGCTATTTGGGCCTAAGTTAGAGCACATGCTACGGCTAGTCTTGCAGTTCTTTTGGAACAAAGTTCCAGTGTCAGCAGTAACTTAAGAATGATACGCTGTCCTTAACAGCTCTGTTAGTGCTTAGAGTGTGGTGCCCGTATCGTCAGAATCAGGTGTGTAATTTTCAGTGTAGTCACACCAAGTAAAATAGTACTAACTCATTCACTTGTAAGAAAGGCACTTGTTTTCAATGTATAGATTTGTGAATACAGAAACAGAACATAGTATTAAAGCAAAAATAGAGTATGCTTAGTCATAGGAAATTATAAGATTAGCAGTTAGGGTACAACTTGTCTTGACGTGGAGGCAACCAATAAAGGAGGCGGAGTTACTGAGTGGGTGTCTCTAAAAGGTGCCATTTGCTGTGTCGATGTGCTCAGCACTGCTGTGAACTACAGCTCTGGTGGCCATTTTGTGTTTCTGCAGGCAGTAAAAAACAGGAGTCTTTATAGAAGGGATTGAATGGGGGATGGGCAGTAGACGCAGAGTAAGCTGATCTCAACTACTGAAAACCACTGTTCAATAGTCAGTTGTTTTGTGACTCTTGTGTTGTATTTTGTTAGTGCCGGTTCTACATTGTACTTGTTTCTGTACCTCTGTCATTGTTGTGTCTATTGTCACTGTAATCAGTACAGTTTAAAAGCAAAGTCCGGTGTGAGGTTTCGTCTAGTCCAGACAAGAACAATTGACGAAGTTGTTTCTAAGGGAGCAATACATAAATAAACTACTTTAGTGCTTTAATTAGATACTACTATCTTATTTTCAGTTGAGGGGAATTCCCCCTCTACCAAAAAAATGGTTTAGCCCGTTGCGTGGCTGTACATTTCCAAGCTGTGGTAGAGAGTGCTGGAGTGGGGGAAGGGTGCTGCACAGTGTGATCAGGCTGTGCACTTCAGGGCTGGCTGCTAGCTACAGTTTGTGTGTGCAAATGGCAGAATGTGCTTCTTGTAAATAGCTAATTTACCTGAAAGGTACCTATAAATTATAGCTTTATATTCCTGCTGGGAAAATAGTCCTGAAAACAAGTTGGTTTTATATGTCTGCTATTTGTCTGTTATTACTGTTTTAGATTAGGTTCTGGAGGTCTGTGCTGTGCATATAATTGTTGTTGTTAACAGACATTTGAAGTAGATGTATATTAACACAACAGGAACAGAGAAGAATTACAGTACCCTGCCACTGAATCAGATGGATTAGTCCAGGCTCAGCCCCTCCCCCTCGTGTTTTTTCCCTCCCTCAGTCTAGCGTGGCTGGTCCTCTGGATTACAGCAACACAAAACGTGTGCATGACCTCAGTCTAACGGAAAGCCTAAATCTGAACCAAGGCCCAAGTTTTCCTGTCAAAAGGTTAATCTTTTATCTATTTTATTGACATATTAAGAATTTAAGTGAACAAATATGGATTGAACCTAACTTGTTTTCCATTTTACAGACTAAACTACATTATTTTTTTGGTGTTAGGTTAGGTTAGGCTAGGCTACTTACGAAATGCCAAATGTATCGCTTCTAATTTAGGCCTCAGGCTTGTTTGATCCTGACTTTGCAGTTTTCTTTTAGGCCTAGTTGCTGATTGGTCGTTTTTAATTCCTAGCTGTTTAAGTCAATGTGTGTTACATGTGTAACTTTCTATCATTTATCGAAACAGGTTAAGATGTGCCCATGTGTATGATCAGGAATTGCTTGTCTCCAGTAAGAACCCAGTTTGTTCACTTTCTCTGGGTTCGTTGTAGGTAGTAGGACTGAAAGGTAAAGGACTAGAAGCTGAAGTGCCACTTGCAGTTTGATGTCTGTCTCCATTTTCCCAGGGAAAAAACAGACAATGCACCAGGCAATTAGTTGATAGGCCCTTGTTTATGGTAATTGTCTCATATTAAGTGGATCATACCAGACTGGCCTATTAGAGGAGTGATTTTTGGCAGACCTTTTGACCTATGGGAAGGATTTTATATAAAGAATAATATTGCAGTTTCAGGTGGTCACTCCTCTTAAATCCTTAACCTAACATCTTTGATATGTACATAGGAAAAGGGACAAGTAACACGCTATGGATTTAAGTGGATTTCCAGTGCTAGAGAGGTCGTGGCTCCGTCCCTCCTGGCTAAAACCAGTGTCAAAACTGGAGGAAATAAAATACATTTTTCCTACGAGAACCCTGAAAGCTGCTGGATGATAAACGTTAATGTCTGGGGGATGCAACCCGTCTTGGTGCAACATCCCAACAGGGAAGGATTTCCCTGACTCTCCTTCCTCAATAGGAAACAAATATGCTGATAATTAATAGGTCTGTTTCACACAGAATTGTCTAAACTGTTTCGTGGGATGCATTGCATCTTTGTTGCTGTGTTGTCTGTTAACATCGGACTCAATAGCCGAGTTATATCCCATGTTATGTTACTGATTAATGAAAAGTGTGCTCGTTCGTTTTAGTGGTAGAAATGCGCTTACTTACCTAAGTACGTTGCTGTGTAAGAGTTGAGGGTGCATGAATCATATGCACCCTCAAATGCCTTAATGGGTGTATGCATACACAATTGCGCACACTCATGCATGGTCACACGCACATGGTGGCACAGACAGACAGACAGACAGACATACATAGAGACACATGCATATGCACGCGTGCGCACACACACACACACACACATTAAATGCTTGGGTGCTACCCATTATTAAGAGTGTCTCTTACTGCCATTTTGTAAGAGACTGTATTTTTGTCCAGAATAGTAGGGGTTAAGTCCCTTGCTCAACACTGGCACTTAGAAAGGAGTGTGGGAGAGGGAGAGAGAGTCAACTATACTCAACCAGTTGGATCCTTTTTAGGTCCAACCTTTTTTTGATGTTCTCCCTTCCTTTCAGGGGCTTGCAGATTTGTTTGACTTGCGTCAAGGCTGTCACTGCTGCAAGGGATTCTGAAACCTTACGGTAGTCCTCAATGTATTCCTTGATTCCAGTGGATTAGTGAACGCTAGCCTTGCAAGACAGTGTTAGGGGAGTGAAACACAAAATACTTACCGATAAGTCAAAGTCACTGAATGAATAATAATAATAATAATAATCTATATATATATATATATTCTTATTAGTAAACCAGTCAGTCCAGTAGGACAAGGTTAGAATTAGCTCTGAACTTAATCATAGGAGCCAGAAATCAAAGTTTCAAAACGGATATCGTACTTTTGTAATACATCTTTGAGGTAATTGTTTCCGGAATAGCTCTAAACTATTTAATGTATAAGAAGAAGAAAAAACATTAACATAAAATAAGTTGTGACACTAATACAGCCTGTACAGAGAAAATTATTTATTTACTTGGTTGTGAGGCAACGTGATATGTGGTGCTACCATGGAGACATGCTCAGCTAGTGCTTTCTCAAAGCGCAGCCTGGCTGAGCAAAGCTGACTGGTGGCCATTTTGGGTTAAGCAATGAATCCAGGCGCAGTTCATGAAACAGTAGAATGTGGGGGAGGGGATTGGAACAAAACGCGCAGTGTATAATAACTCTGGAATGTGAACTAAGCCCCAGAAAATAAAATCTATTTTTTTATATTTGTATTTTTTTTTGCCCTTGAATCTTTTTTGTGACTAGTTGGCCTTGGAAATATGTCATCATGTTTTTTTAAAGTATGAGACAAATATAATTAAACAAATACTTTGTCAGAATGGGGTCAAAAAAGTAGATTTATATGATAAGAGGGGGAAAAAAAGTCTCTTCACATTTCAGATTAGAAAAGTACAAGGCTATCTGATCCTCAGATTGACAGTTGACTATAACCTGTAAAGGACGCAACGAGTTAACTGTTTACACGGCAATCATTTTAGCGGATGTTGTAAAGTTCAGGTTGACTGTCATTTGACGTTGCAAGCTGAAGAGCAAACAAGCGTACAGGAACTTGTTAAGGTGGGGCAATAATACAACCTATTTATATAACAGTGCCTGCTATTCACTGCGGTCTGTTCAAGTGAATACGCAGCGATATTACACTAGCAAAAAAAGTCCATTACCTCAGCTGGAAAACTATCAGAATGCAATCGTAACTGTGTATTGTAACCTTTGACATTTTTCACTTTTAATACTAGTTTTCAGAGTTTGTTTATTGTTGTGTCAATAAAACATTCAATGAATAATAAAGTAAAATGCCACAACGTTGTTCCAGTTCTACAATATTTCTGCCTCGTATTAAGTTAAAGCTAAAAGGTGAATCGAGATAATCATATATTGTAGGAGTCATGTGACAGAAGCCCCACCTCTCCTAATAGATTACCAGGTGCCTAACAGAATGAGTTTTCCTAGGGAGAATGTGTAACCTTATCCCCTATAGATCTCTATTAAAAAAATAGTATACCATGGGAACTTGTTCCTTTTGAATATTACGTTGACAGACATCCTCTTTCCTTGCTTTCTCTGGTGTTTCCCACCTGTGTTTTATATGTGTTTTATTTTGTCTTTTAGCTAGGAGGAGTTGCTGTTTTTTATCACTGGTACACATTATGGTTGACTGCCCTTCTGCTAAAAAATGTATTACCTTGAAAGTCCTGTAAGCCATCTTATTGGAATATTTTCCCTGGTCCTCTGGCTTGCGAAAGCATGTGTGAGCATTTCGTTCATAATATGGATGTACCTGTATAGGTTTTGCATCTTTGTTTGATGTATAAATCTTTGCCTCATTTACATATTTCCCCACTCTCTGCTTTCACTTAGATTTTCTCTTATAACGAGTGGTTGTCTTTTTTTCTGTGCAAGGTTAGGGTTAGTTCTCTGCCTAAAGTGACACGATGGCCTGTAATCCATGAGCTTTAGCCAATGTTGTGAAGTAATATAACACTTGTCCGTACACATTTCAACCTTAATTAGAGACTAGATCAACTAATCTCGTCTTGAATCTAGAGGTCTGTTATTAGGAGACCATGCAGTTGCACCTGGTTTTCGCTCTACGACATATTACCCTCTGATTACAACTCAAGCATTTTTTTTTTTTAATGAGTACATCAATTTAATTTAAAATGACCATGTGTTTTTATCATCAGGGTCCTGGAGAGTTGCGGGTGAAATTTACATTTGGAAGCGACACCTGCAGCAAGGTAATATATCTTCTCTGGAACGTGTTAACACGGCCATTTTGCTTATGTAAGATGCTAATGCATTATTTTCCATCTTGATTAAGAGTGTACAAGTGTTGTTATGTCGCTACTCGACAGTTCTCTCTTGCTACTTGCACAGCAGACTATAAAACATGTTAATTTACTGTAGTGTCAAAACATATTTTAAATATAAAACCCTTATCAATCATTGATCAGTATAGTTACACATTAAGTAAATTGATTAAAAATAATACTTTACACTTACAAAGATCTTCATAATTGTGTTTTGCATACATCAAGACATAACAGCAGTCTTCACACAAGACTTCAGTTATGAAATATTTATCAAAGTGGGGTCAAACAAGCCTGAGACTTTTAATTAGCTCCTGAATTTAAATGCGTACGACAAATGAGACAGTGTACGGAAAAATCCTGTACCTTTTTTCCATAACCGTGACTGTTGCCAGCAGAGCCTCAATCTAGCTGCCCTGATTTGCTGGGCTGTGGACCAATAGGAACGCAGTGGGAGGGGTAAAATGCCTGAGTAATGCAGCTGCAGTTGATTACAATGTCTTTTCAGTGCAAGATTCAACTGCACTTCATGTTCTGAGGCCTGTTGGCCAGTTAAGGCTAGCTTAAACATTTGGTTGTGTAGTTTTATGACGTCGTGTAGTAGCCTAACACCACTAATACAGGCACACAGAGAAGCATTTAGAGGTTGCTGTTCAGGTTTGAGGTTTTGAACAAGCATGTTTGTTGTCTTTATGGAGAAGACCTTTTTATGAGGTTCACTGTTGACTCAGATCAGCAGTGAAAATTGAGACTTCTGGTTTGGTATAGAGCTTACATTGGGCACAGAACCTTCTGGAGCAGAACAAAGAGAAGAAGAAAAAAAACTCCACAGGACTCTATACTGACCCCTGGTGTTAGCTATTTCAACCTGCAATCGGCCGTATAATATTTACCTTTGCTGTTCGTATAGTGCACTTTAGAGCAGGTGAATATTTTTTACAACAAACAATGCGTTTTCCTCCCACAAAGCTACTCACAGTTCCTAACCGTCACGTGTCTCCCTTCTCTCTTGTTCCTCTACAGGTGAAAATGGAAGTTGCTGTGGCAGAGGAAAAGAAGAAGATCTTCCGGGCCAGGAAGACCATGAAAGTCAGTGACCGGCAGCAACTGGAAACACTACACAACACCTTGTCGCCATCTGGTCAACCGTCCTCCAACTCCTCGTCTCCCCTGGGACCGTTACTAAACGGCACGCACAAAGAGGACGGCAGAAAGGGCTCGCCAGACAAGGAGCTGAACGACACAGACTCAAAGAGCCCCAGGGCCACCACCCCTGTGTCACCGTCCTCGCGAGGCTCTCGTAGTAGCCCCACTCCTTTACTGACCTTGAAGCTCTCTCCCTCCCCGCCTCCGAACCAAAGCCCTAAATACAACGATAATGATGATGCTGCTGCTGCTCCTTCCTCTCCTGCTTCACCTTTCCACTCCTTGAACTTTGAACTGAAAAAGATGGAGGAGGAAGGGAAAAAAGTTTGTTCTCCGCCCCCATCAAATGGGTGTCCGGCGTCGCCACCGAAAGAGGCAAAAGAATGCCAGGATGAAACGACGGAGGCGACAGACCAGAAGAAGAAAGATGAGGAAACCATGGAGATTCAGAAAGAGGTTCGTTTAGTACGGGAGAGAGGGATGGTAGGAATATAACTCTTGATTTTAAAAGTCAAATTTTCTGAGTTTAACATTTTTTTTTTTTGGGTGATCGTATTTAATAAATAGGTGTCTAATAACAGTGGTTCTTAAAACCCTGTTAATATTTCCTTTAACTAGTTTTGGATAATTCTGTTGTGTATACTTAAACTAACTACAGTATATTCTTCCTTAGGAAACAAAGACTAAAAAAGAGGACCTAGCCTCAGATTCCGTTAAAGATTCTAAACCGTCTCCTCCCGCCTCACCCGCAACATCTGACAGGAAGTCAGACAAAGATCAGAAGTCCAACCAGGAAGACACTGTAGCTATGGAGACAGACAATGAAAACTCAAAGCCTAAGACCTCTGAGGCTTCTACAGTCAAAGAGGATGGAACCTCCTCCCTTAAGCCTACCTCCTCTTCTTCTCCTTCTTCCACCTCACAATCTACTTCTTCTCCCATTCCTGAGAAAGACCAGGCGATCAAAGAAGAAGAAAAAGACACCAAAAGAGATGAGAACGGAAAAAAAGACGTGAAAGACGTCAAATTAAAGTCATCAAAAGAAGAAAAAATGGAGGTGGATGACAAAGTGAAAAGTGAGTTGAAGAAGGAGGAAGTTGGAGGTGTCAATTCCAAATCTTCTCGTCCTTCATCAACCCCTCCATCTGGCGTAGGTAGGTGGACAAGGAGCCATTTAAACTGAACAGGGGCACAGTTTGACACTTAGTCTCTTCAACATTATTTTGCCTATGATTTTTTTTCACAGAAACAATTTACACATGCACAATTGGTTTAAGAAATATGGACAAATACTGTATATGTCAAGTTATATCGAACATTATCTTAAAGCAGTGGTACCCAATCCAGTCCTCAAGTACCCCCAGCCATGCCAGGAATAGGATCGTCCCAAGTGCCAGTACACCTGGTGCAATAAGTCACGGCCTTGCTGTAGGTAACTAATTACACCAGGTGTGCTAGTTAGTACCTGGGAAGATTAAATACCTGGAATGGCTGGAGGACTTGATTGGGAACCACTGTCTTAAAGAAAAATTATCAACAGGACATCATATATCCGCCTCCCCAACATATTATCTTATTGTTTAGACAATGCCCGATCAATTTGCGAGCAACCTGTCCATGTCAAATAAGATACTTTCTTCCCGGCAGTTAAAGAAGAGAAACAGAACTCCACTGGACTGAAACGCACTCTGTCAGAGGGAGACGAGAAAGATGGAATCAAAGTAGAGCGGGATGGAAAGAGGCCGAAGGTGCAAGGAGTGGAGTTGGAAGCACAACTTGAGCTGAAAATCACTGCAAAACCTGGCAGTCGTCTTAAACTTGAAAAGGTTTGTCCCATTATTACTTAAAATCTGACAGTGGAATTTGCCCCTGTGCCATGAATAATAATAAAATAAATGTCATTTTTGAAAGCAATTATCATCATCATCATCATCATCTTCATCCGCTTTGTCCGGGGTCGGGTCGCTGAGGTAGCAGTTCCAGCAGGGCATCCCAAACTTCCCTTTCCCGGGCCACATTAACCAGCTCTGACTGGGGGGTTCCAAGGCGTTCCCAGGCCAGTGTGGAGATATAATCCCTCCACCTGGTCCTAGGTCTGCCCCGCGGCCTCCGCCCAGCTGGACGTGCCTGGAACACCTCCCTAGGGAGGCGGCCAGGTGGCATCCTTACTAGATGCCCGAACCACCTCAACTGGCTCCTTTCTACGCAAAGAAGCAGCGGCTCTACTCCGAGTCCCTCACAAATGGCTGAACTTCTCTCCCTATACCTAAGGGAGATGCCAGCCACCCTCCGGAGGAAACTCATTTCCGCCGCTTGTATCTGCGATCTCGTTCTTTCGGTCATGACCCACCCTTCATGACCATAGGTGAGAGTAGGAACGAAGATAGACCGGTAGATTGAGAGCTTTGCCTTCTGGCTCAGCTCTCTCTTCGTCACAACGGTGCGATAAAGCGACTGCAATACCGCACCCGCTGCTCCAATTCTCTGGCCCATCTCTCGTTCCATTTTCCCCATTAGCCACTGCTGTATTATATATTTATTTATAAAAGAAATTACTCGCTAATCAAAGTGTATATTATAAAACAATTCTGAAAATCTTTACATTTCAACTAGAGAAACATTTGTATGTTAATTCACAGCAAACAACTGTTTTTTCATGAACATTTATTGTTTTTCGATGATTGAATTCACTTTTATCTGCTCTGAACGATACAAACGCTGCCCACAAAAATAGTAAAAGTGTAAATAAAGAAATACATATATCATAATATACCGTATATTGATCGTGCTTTGATGAACTAAATGTCAAAATAAAAAAAAGCGGTTTTCAGGTATCAAATGATTGAAACTAGATATATATATAGAAAAGATATATTTAACATCAAAAGTATCCCATGAAAACACATGCCAAAAGTCCAATTACCACCCATGTTTCCCTCATCAGGTTGTGCAGCAAATGGTAGAGGAACGGTTAAAGGAGTTACAGCTGACTGTCTTTGATCAGAGTTTCCAAGAGCTGAAAGACAGAGTGGAGAAGATCGACTGTGCCAACAGACACCAAAGCACCATTTTGACACTACAAGTTTGTACTTTTTATTTATTAATTTTGTGTTTTCTTTTAATATGATCTTGTATATTTTCTTTTAGTTTTTTCTAAATCCAATAATATCTCTTAAGAATGTAAAATAACTCGAACAGTGAATTTTAAAACAATATCTAACTTTCTTGTTGTAACAAAGTAGAATTATATCGATTGCTTATGTCTTTGTTAGGCCAAGGTAGCTCGACTAGCGAAGAAGTTCGGTGAAGCCAATCAAGCGTCAGAGAACAAAAAAAAACAGCAGGTAAAAAGACATGATTTATTATTTAAATACTAGTAAATAAATGTTAGTAACCGGCTACAGTCGTCCGCATATCTACTATATACCATCAGCTTAATGCCAGCGGGCAGTGTTATTAATGAAGGCCTATTGTTTCACGTTCTACCAGGTGCTCAACATTACGACCCCTGTTGCTAAGACTACTGCTACTGCGACCACGGCTCCACCACTACGGTAAGTTTGTTTCTTAAAGGGCTCCGATTTAAACGTGTTCAATTTGTTTATTATATCGTAGTGTAATTATTTGGCATTTAATTTTAAAACACATTTTTAATACTTGTCATTCAAATCAGTGAAGAGCTACTTTTTCCCTTCCTTTTAGTTTATTTTTTTATTATTATTTAAGTATTTTTCTTATGAAATTATCATTGAGCCTTTGTATGAACGTGACAATACCGGACTGATGCCAGTTCTCCTCATGGAGCCACTCACAACGTTTTTTATGAGTTCCCCGGATCGTTACCTTTTAAAACTATCCTCTGGATAGAAAGGACAAAATAAAAGGCTGCAAAACGTTTACAACAACAAATCAAAAACATATTTTCTTTTGGAAGATCCAAGATTTCTTCCTGTCAGGATCTACTTTTCCTAGTTACAAAAACAAAAAGTGCCTTCAATAACACTTTACAAATATCTCTTAAGACTTTTAAGGACATAACATTAAATCCCTTTCGTGTGTATTTTTCACCTGCAAAAAAGTACCCCCCCGCGCGTCCGTACCCCCCTCCCACCCACCCAACACCATGGTTACAGGTCCTGAGTCTTGTGACGTTCTACAATGTGAAGCTTGACAGTTACCTCTCAAGCAGTGCAGTGTTGAGTTATGCAGCACCCGATACAACTGCGCCTCTCCTTCCAACAGCGTGCTAAGGAGACAGCCTCCGGAGCAGTCTGCGCCCTCGGCACTCAGAGGCGGACCGGCGCCCCCTGTTGGTAGAACCCCCGCACTGTCTGTCAGGACAGCAATCAAGAAAAAGAGGGTGATGGATAATGATGTCCCTAAAAGGCATGGTCCTTCGATAGCAGATTGGATCACCAAGGAAAGCGAAGGGAAATGTAGAGCGGACATAGCACTTCGTACTTTGGCCGACAAGAAGGAGGAGGTGCTTTTTCAGAGCTGTAGGAAAGCTTCTGGGAAGCCCAGGGTGGACCGCTACGCTTCCTTCCTTTTCCGAAGCTTGGTTACCTACGACGATTACTCTGATTGGGTCTGCAAGGTCAATTATGTCGGCACAATGGGCAAGGATGCTCTGCCTGTGAACTTACGAAAGACGTTGAGAATGTACATCGAACAACGGTTTAACATTTTGTACAGCCGAGATTGGAAATCAATACGGGATGCTATAAATGACCTTCTGCGAGTGAGAAGACAGCCAGACTTTTTTTCAACTAATTGACAGAAAAAGGGAGGGGGGGGAAAGTGTTCCTTTACACACAGTCATTGCCATGATGAAGAAAAAAGAGCACTTGTGGAACAATTGTCCTTTTTTTCTCTTTTGGGATTTAGTATGAATTCAGTTATTAAATTACAGTGTTCTATGTTCTGTTATTGCACTTTTACACACATTAATGAAAATCCAATAAAGTGTAAAGTAAAAAAAAAAAGCAGCAGTTTATTGTTTTGAATATTAAATTGTAGTTTATTCAGGTAAGTTAATCAGGATAATGTCTTTATATAAAATATAAATCCAATTTGTATTGATGGCCAATACCTATTATGGCCAATGGGGTGTTAAATCCAGAGCAAAGGCCGTTTGGCACTTAAACAAAAATGGAAATTGTACCATTTACTTCACTTCTTTTGTCTTAACAATGCTTTTCCTATGTTATCCAAAAGTGAGATGATGTGAGAAAGGATATTTTGGGATGCTAAGAAACGTCTTGTTTGCAAATAAAAACAACTAGAAATATTCCTTTATTTTGTCTAAACAGACTCATCCGCACCTCAACAGAGCTAAAGCAGATCCCGGCGACTCCTGTATCGACCAATCAAACTGGTGAGGGACAATCACTGGGACATTTTACCAGTGCTTGGTTAAAATAAATATTTTGCTGTGGTCAATTGTTAAAACATTACAGTGCAACAGCAGTATATGGCAAGCAGATTCGCCATTTTTTGTCAACATTTTGAGTCAATAAGAAATATCTATTGAAACTATATTTTCTCATATGCTGTTATCCTATTTGTTAGCAATCCAATGGATTTATTTTCAATGTATTTAATCTACTTGTTCTCTGTTCCCTTCAGCAATGCTATCGTCTCCAGCTCAACCCAAGCACACACTCTCCTCGACAACCACCTCATCTGCAACCATGGTAACCCAGAGCAACATCCTGCAGCTGATTACCACGTCCGCTGCCAACGCCTCCACGCTGGGCACAATCACTTCCCAAAGCCCCGCCGGCACCTTACTGTTAAAGACGGCTCCGGGCGGGGCCATGATGAACCAGGGTCAGCCCCTCCTCATCCAGCTCCCTCTCTCCATGACCAACGGCCAGCCCGGAACACTCGTCAACATCCCCGTCTCGTCCTTCGCAGCCCCCGGCAACAACAACAACCCGCTCAACAAGGGCAAAGCCAACGCCCCGGCGACGTCCACCGCCACCTTCATCATTAAAGCATCACCGTCGTCAACGCTGACCAACACCACCGCGTCGGCAACCTCATCCTCTGTCCCCATGCTCCAGGCCTCTACAGTGCAGATATCCCCCTCGCAGATGTCCGTGCCCAGGACCATCTACCAAGGGGGCGCGGGGGGGATCAGCACGCCCAACGCCGGAGTGGTTTCGGTGACATCGGCTCGGACGCCGGTGCACACTGTGTCTGTGGCGGGCGCCATGTCGTCTTCGTCCTCACCTGCGGCTTCCGGTCCGGCGGCCACCGGTTCCACGGCTCCGGGACCGCCGAAGGGGACTGCCTTGACCTCCAAGACAGGTGAGACTTTTTTATCATTGTGTTTTGTTCCATTTGCATGTGGAATATGGGAAGAGGGGGAGAGAAGAGAGGTGGGATTTTGGTCATAGTGTTCTGTACCATTTGCATGTGAAAGATGGTGCAGAGATTTAAGTAACAAAGGTTTTAAAATCCCCCACCCACGTCAGCTAGGAGTGGATGAGTTGTGACTTTTTGTGACAAAACCTTTTGTGACTTTGTATCTATTTTTTGTTCTGAAGGACTCTTTTTGATCAAATATTTCACAGTTCTTGAATCACCAAACGCATTCAAAATATTTTTTTTGTTTTAAATTAATATAAATATTTCGATTTGTCTTTTCAGATAACCAGGCTACAGGGTCTACTCCGACCAAAACGGCCGTCCCAGGGTCGAGGCCCAAGGGTTCAGTCATAGACCTGACCGAGGACGACGATGATGTTCAAGGTGAGGACAGTTGTATTACCTCTTTATTTGTTCATTAACCTAGCCTTCATTCAACCAGAGAGGTCCCACTGAGTCTCGTAATCAGAATAGTACCACTTCAGCTAAATCACTATTGAAACAAGAGAAATTCAAACTATACAAAAACACAACTATTAGATTAAAACATCTCCTAGTTTGTGCTTTATGGTGACTTAAGATTGCACTTCTTTTTGAACGGGCTGCTTGACACTCATTTGCTTTAGCAGCATCCAGATTTTGTGGCTAGCTGCAAAGATTGTGCCGCACACACCATCTGTTAGGCGACTGGCGCATACCGTGCCGATAGTGCGTTTGATATCGACCCTACTGTATTATTATTGCATTAGTTACGGCCTGTGATTGTACGACAACACTTTTGCTGCACATGCTTGCATTGTCAATATAGTCTCTTGGTATTACAATCCTCCTTATGTATTTTTCCCAAACTAAACTAAATTGTCCAGTATTGAATATTTCAATGTAAATCTAAGGAAATCCAGATCTTATGTTATTGAAGTTTTTAATGTCACTAGGGCTAGTAGAATGAAAGAACTACGTTAATATCACAAAACCATGAAATCATAGAGGAACACACTGAAACTGAAGGCCCCAGCATTAAGGAATGTGAGCTCATTAGGGCTGTACAGTACTAGGCACTGAACAACATGCTCATTATAAAAGATCAGGCCTAAACATCGTAAAAAATAATGAAGGCCCAAAAGGCTTTGCCACCGTTAGAGCCAACCTCGAGAAGGTACCGTGACAGGTGGGAGAGGAAACCCTTGATTGATAAGGATGAGCTTGGCAAAGAACATTATGGTGGCAAATGGAGAGATGATGACCTAAGAGAGTGGTCAACCAGGTTTAAGGAGTACAGTAAGGTGTGGTTCAGATGTACCTATGGTGTTCCAAAATGTATATAAACTGTACCCCGAGGCGAGTCCAGTAGACGCTCCGCGGACCGCCTCGGCTGTTGTTACCTTTTTTGAACAATAAAACCTGCCTCAAAGAATACCATTGACTCCAGTCTTTGTCGTTTTTATATTCAAGTATCTCTCGAGGTTTTCCACAACAATGTAGGTAAAGACTGGGTAGAACAGGTCTTTCACCATGATTTGTACTTGTACTTTTTATCATTGTTGATGTTCTGTCAATCATTATTACTTCTCGTCCGATGTTGATGTTCCGATGGCTTTGTTTTTAAAGTGACAGGCGTAACCAAGAAGGTTACCTTAGCGACGACAACACCCTCTGCTGCCCAGCGCAATTCACTCCAGATCACCATTCCCACTGGTAAGGCCCATTTACTCCAGATTGTTGCATGCGAAACCGTGGTAATGCTCCGTTTCAATTTCATTGTGATTTGTTTTTTTTATGAAAGCGTTTATTATAGAAATTATTTTACGAATAGAATAATTATTTCCCATTATTAGCGTACTTTCATCACAGTCACCAAAAGCAATATGTCAATACGTTGAAAACTACATGGAATTGATTAGTATAGCGAATTACAGCTGTAAAAATCTGGTGTGTTTAATTTAGACGTCTGTCTTCTTGCCTCACAGGTACTGCAGCCAGGTCTTCTCCTCAAAGTCTACAGAGCTCTGCTTCCAATCCTAATTTGACAGTCCACCATCGCCCCCAGCTGGTGAGATTCAAAACCGCCTTTCATACAAATAATAGTGTCTTTCACTCAAAATTTGCTCTTTCTTTAGTCAAATAAAGAAGTATTTAGCATTTTCTTATTACATCTAATCAAATATTGACTAGCCCTGGAAAATGAATTGATTTGTTTTTAAGGGCCTTCACATAATTTAGTCCTCAAACGTGTGCTAGCTAACTTGACTTGGCGCACATATACTAGTCATCTGACTCTCAAAACTCATCTTCAACTTTATCAATCTTTGTCTCATCGTCATCCTCCTTGATCACTAGGGGTTGCCGAGCCGGGTCTATCCCAGTCAGTCTCTAAATCAAGCAATTCTGACACTAGCCTTTATCCCCCCTCCCCAAACTTCTCTCACAGGACTCTCCGTTAAAAGCCCGATCTGCAAACACTGGCACTCCCACGTCTCGAACTGCCACCTCCTCCTCCTCCTCCATGGCTCTACCTCAGCTGCCCTCAGCTCCTCCGCTCACCACCCGCCTCCCTCCCGAGGCCCAGCAAACCTCACCCCCTCAGCAGCCTCAACTGAAGCTGGTCCAGGGTCAGAACGGCATCGTGCTCTCCTGGTGCGTCTCCGAAACGGACCGCAACTGTGCCGCCGTGGAGAGCTATCACCTGTATGCATACCACAACGACAACTCGGCCTCTGGCGGCTCGACCTCAGCGCCGCAGCAGCAGCAGCAGCAGCAGCAGCACTGGAAGAAGATCGGGGAGGTGAAGGCCCTCCCGTTACCCATGGCGTGCACGCTCACGCAGTTTCAGAGCGGCTCAACGTACCACTTCGCCGTCCGAGCACGAGACGTGTACGGACGCTTCGGATCGTTCTGCGAACCGCAGTGCACTAACGTCATTAACTCCAGCTGAGCTCCCTCTACTACTAGAAATAGGAATTTTATTTCAATTTTTATTTTGTGGTGTTGGAAAGATGGCTTAAAATGACCTGTTCCCAAAATGTTGGAAATTTGGCAACAGTCGCTGTCGTGCCTAAAGATGTATTGTATACTTTAAGCTATTGTACATAATTTAATTATTGCCTCACCACTGGCAGTTCAAATATTTATGTTGACTCATTTGTTACCGATCGTCTGACCTAGACATGCTTGTATTATCCTCTTTAAACTGTACCATAATTTTTAAATGAATGCTAGTTTAAACATTCAGAAATACTGATCGCACAGCAATGCACACATGTAGTGGAATTTAAATTTTGTATATTTTGTCTGGTAACCAGACTCAGAGAAACACAATAAAGCCTTTTGATAATAAGTTGTAATGTGTCAACAGTAGTGTGGGTTGGGGGGTTGCATTAGTTCCTGCAGTCTGGTGAACACTGTCATGCATCACAAAATAACCTGGCCAAAATGCAACTTTGAAATATCAAACATGACTACAATTTGAATTAGTTGTTTAACTAGCATACCATGACATCCAGGTGTACTTGGAAGCATTCATCTTTCCTGTCTTGTCTGCCCATTCGTCTTCCTCTGGCTCTTCCCCATCACTATCTTTCTGGCACCTCCGTCTGAATGTCTAGCTCCAATTAATGTTCTTCACCTTTCTAATTTATTTCTGCATGGCTGACTTCTTCATCCTTTCCATCTTGTGTCTCCCGACCTTCCTCTTTTCTTTTGGTGGGTCAATCTTCTCTGTATTTAATTTCGTATATAGTACAAGATCTCTCGCTATCTCCTCCTTAGTCCAACTCAATCTTGCAGAGTCCGTTTCTGACTTTTATTTAGAAAAATGTTGCCAGTCATTATACACCTTCTTTTTACACACGACTCCGTTTTTCTCTTAATGCACATTAGCCTATTGTAAATGAAATCGAAGTAGTAAGTTAAAATCCATGACATGGTGGGCTAGAAGTTTTTAAATATTTGAATATGCCGTGCTTTACATTTACCTTAGCGTTCATAACAACACACATTTTAAGACATATGGCGACCCTGAGAACGAGTTGGTTATCTATAATGGAAACATACAGCGGATCTAGTTTGTTGATCACGCTTTGTCATTGGCCATAAAACAAAAGCTAACTAGTATTGCTTTTTTGTTAACTTGATTACTCGTCTTGAGTTCGCAGCGCTCGTGACAAATCAAGTTCAACCGTCGAGACCTTACTTCTCTCATTGAACGAGTTTAAACTACTCTGGTATGCTATCCGTCTTTCATGGCGTAAGCAAATTTCTGTAAAAACGCAAGTATAAAAAAACTGTTCACTATTACAATGTAAATATTGGACGTTGGATTTGAATAACAATAACAGAAATGGCCACGTGCTGCAGATTGGACAACGACTGATGGTAGCTAGCGAGCAGACTCTTGTATCTTCCCAACGTGGTTGGCACAGGTGGGTAGCAGGCGCAAATTTAATGAATATCTTTTTTTTTTTTTTTACATTCAAATTTTTTTTAGTGGCCTTAAACTTTCCACCACACTTATGTCATTCCCAAACCCACACATTTCCCATGTCCATAAACACTTGCTACCACACGTTTTAGTCGCAGTACTTTGAATTAAGCAGAAAGAAGTGTGCAGAAATTATTTGAAATCTTAACAAATATTTCTGTTTTTATCATATGACTTTATTCACAAACTTTATATCACACTATTTGTTTTTACTTAATTTATCCAATCATGAAATAGATAAAAGTAGATTGTTTGATCAATTTGTATGATTGAGTTTGTGCAAAAATAGTGTGACGAAGGGTTAAAAAAACGTTTTAGGACAGTTCAGTGATTTAAAAAAAAAAAAAAAAATCTTGTTTCCCTGGCGCAAACGGGAAAAAAAACAACTAACATTGCTAATGGCCACATTTTGTTTTTAACATTGTGTATCGGTGTGCATCGGCCTAGAATTTTACAATGGCTGCATCCCTAAAGTGTTGTTAAGTACCTGTTGAATAATTTGTGTGATGGCTAACCCTTGTAGGAACAGTTCACTGTACCGGTTTCTTGCAACAATAGAGGGAGCCATTCTCATTTTCAAGAGCAAAGGAATCACTTCTTGAACATTTGCAGCAACCCTGATATCGTAGCTGGATCATTTGAATTCACTTTCCTATAGAGGGACCCATCTCCATGAATCTTACACACACTCTCTCTCTCTATTCACTTTCTCTCAGTAGAGGCGGGGGAGGACCGAGATTCAACCAGTGAGTGAGTGAGAGTGTGCAGTGTGAGTTCTGTGTTGGTTCCCTAAGCCAGAGGTGTCAGTTCCACAGTCTCTCTCTCTCTCTGTGTGTAGTCGCAGTCTCACTGTGGTTGTCTGCTGAGTGGCAAGTCTTAACTGTTGGGCTTGAAGAAGAGGAGGAAGAGGAGGAAGGACAGCAGCTCAACAGCAAGAGGTGGCTCCTTGATTTTTTGTGGAGGAAAATAACATATATATTTTTTCATATTTTAGAGAGAGGAGGGCAATAACTGAACAGCCTTCCTTTCGACTCACTCATTACAGCAAAAACGGAAGGCTTTGGAGTATTCAATTTTTTCTTTCGTTGTATATTTTTCCTATTTCTCATCGCCGTTTTGGGAGGTGCTTCATCTTTTCATATAATCGCTCTTTCGGTCATTTGCCTCCTTGTCTATTTCTCTATCTACTTGGTGTACAATTTTCTCTTTCTATGAGTGAGAGAAAAGAGAGAGAGAGGAGGGGGAGTTTTTATATCCTCCTTTTTTTGGGGCCTTTCTTTCCCTTCTCCACTCTTCCCTTTCCTCCCCACCCTTCCATATATACCTTTCAATCCGTCCTTTCCGTTTTTTCGTCAACAACTTACATTTGTTTCTCCTCACCCTCATCCCACTCCTTCTCTCTTCTCCTTCTCTCTGTCTCTAAAATGAGATGTAATTGAAGTTGGACTGAATCTTTTTGAAAGGGAACTAAAACAACAACTCCCCATCAATGACACCCTTTTTTCTTTGTCCTTCTCTTTTGCTCCCTCCTTACCCATACCTAATGCATCTCAATAACACTAGGTAGGTTAACTATCGTTTAGTGTCTGTCTATTTGTCGGTCTGTGTGTGTATTTTTGTGTGCTTTAAATATATATACACACACACACAAAACGCACATTAACACACGCACACACACACCCACACACACACACACACTAAACCCCAAGAGAAACCCCATAGTGCACAATGTTACTGTTCTAGTCTCACACCTTATTACAAACCCCATCCGTTGTTTAATCAAGCCAAAACAAACTTCATTTTTAATTGTAGTCTTTGAGAAATATATCTGTCCTGTGTATGTAGGTGTTTAAAATATATTTATTTATATGTATATATATATATATATATATATATATATATATATATATATATATATATATATATATATATATGTCCTGAGATTTGGGACTGTCTGTTTTAAAGGAAACATATTCTATCGATTTCAACCTGTTGTTTCAAGACATTGTGCCTCGTCTTATTTATCACGAGCTAGTGGTCAAGAGCTCTGTATTCAGAATGAGGTCAAATCCGACCTTTCAGATGGCCAACTTCTTTATTTAATTTTAAGCCGGCCTAAAAACACATTCCATACATGCTTCTTTTGTAGGCACACTTAGATATTTATAGCCTTGTTGAGTGGAGTATATTTTTTATTTACAATTTACACAAACTACTAATTTTGCCGGGCTATCACTTGCTACTATCCTTTCCACACTTCATACAAACAGAAACATTATCCCTAAACGTACAATCCTAACTCCATTATCCCTATTTAAAGTTATTTCAATCATCTTTTCGTGTGGTACCATTTTCGGTTGCAGAAACACTTCCCTGGCTCATAGATTTACTATCATATATGAAATGTTTACCTTTAACTGGTTGTTTAACAGCAGAGAAACAAACCTTGCCGTGAGATTAAAGTTTTTAAAAATGTGTTGTGTGTGTGTGTATAGATAAAAAACACGAGACAGACTTATAGACTTAACAGAGAAGACGCATCATCTCATCCCCCTCCTCCCGTCACCTCTCCCTCTCCTCACCGTCTCTCCCTCATGGCTTTGGCCACTGCCGTTTTAAAAACGCTATCATCAAAAGGCTTTCCAAGCGTTTCTTTTGGTTTTATTTCAAAATAAGGGCGCATAAGCATTAGGTGTGCACATTTTCATTAGGAATAAATAATTCACGAGTGTTTATTTCAGGAAACTTTTGTCTACTTTTTTTTTGGGTCCTTCTTGTGGACTGTGACAGAGAGGTTTTAAAGACTCGTGGTTGATGCTTTAAGCTGGATTTCACCGTGATGGAAAGATCAACACTCCTGAGGGGTTTCATATAACAACCCAGTATTGTCTATCACAATGTTGCAACTGTAAAATTATTACATCCAACGCAACATTTAGAAAATAATGAGTTACAGAAAAGAGTTTAATGAGGGTGAGTAAATTATTGATATGGAGTCTTGCATGGACAGTGAGTAACTGCGTGTGTGTGTGTGTGTGTGTCCATGTTTGCATGTTTTGATGTGTATGGTATTTTGCATGAACCTTTGGTTACTGCTGTCTGGTTCCACTCAAAAGTAATTTTTTATAATGCACCAACTAGCCTTGTCTGTGCAGATATGTGCATTTATGAAACCTCCAGCACTAATCAGGCAGTCTATGCCCTTTCTATGGCTCCCTTTAAATACCCACCATTGAAAATGTATCATAGCCATGAACAGTGGTGCGGTTAAGCGAAGAAGTGTTTGCACTCTTTAGATTGTGTCCACTGTTTGGTTCATGCAAGTGCCACTTACTTTCTGTCATTATAACTAAACTCTGTGTTTTCATGCTTTTAAGATAATAATATCTCATACAATACGGTCAGAAGGGGAGAACCCTTTCAAATGAGTCAAAGTGAATCAAATGCTTGGATGAATCATGGACAGCATATGACTCATGCATCAGCCTTGGTATAGTGGTGTTCATTGAGGGAACTCGAAGGTCTACATTTCAAGGTGCAGAATCAAGCGTATGCCGTAGAGTTTGAGTCACTGAAGTGCTCTGATGGTTGAAGTGGCATCCTGCTCATTCATTAGATTTTTTTTTTGTATATTTCGTGGTGTCTCTATTTGAAAGAGGCATTGGAAATATTGCATTGGAGCAGATTTGACATTTATAAAATTGTGATGTCTTGTGCTAGTTTTTTTTCAAGAGGACATTTGTTAATACTTTTATTTACAATTTTCCAGAGTTGTCGATGTTTAGATATTTTGTGGTCATGTATCAGTCGTTCACCTAAGCAAGATGTCAAATCAAAATCTTGCCAGGTTCTCAGAAAGCCATGCAAAGTTGAAAGCATCAATGCTTCTCTAAAAAGTAGTGCATATTGAGTGAGATGGGGAGTTAGTAAAGCCATTCATAAAAAAAGTTTCATGTTAATTGGAAGTTCTGGAGACTTGAACACTCCTAAATGATTTGAGACAGCTTTTAGGAGAGTAAGAAGAAGCTGTCACTCCAATGGGAAAATTCAAATGTGATATGGTTTTTGGAGGTGAGCTATCATCAATATTCATACATTCAAAGTGATATTTTCGTTTTAAAATACATGTTTTTTACTGTTCTTATTCCACGGGGAATACTTACCCTTATGTACCAGGGAAAGGTCCACGTTGAAAACCATTAAGGAACAGCGTAGTGAAGGTTATTGTACCATTCTAAGCTTCAGGCAAGACACTAAAGATGCAGGGAAGTGTGTGTGACGGTCCAATTTGAATTGGTACGTGTTAGTTGTGTGTATGCATCTTACATTACCTTCCAATGTGCTGTAGATACTTCAGGTGTTACATTTTCGATTTGTAACATTTACGATAGTTTTTTCACTTGCTTAGAGTAGCAGTGCTTTCATCAGTTTTACGTTTGTATATATTTGTATTACCAGTTTGAAAAATAAATGAAACATGCGATACCCCAGCTTGAAGGGGAAAAATGGAACCAATGAAAACAATTGAAAAGAGATTCTAAGGCTTTTCAGAGCAAACAGTCTTCGTATTGAAGCTGGTATTTGATTTTAAACTTGTGGGAGTATCGTTTTTGGACCTATATGCATTCTATACAGTATAGGCTAACAACATCTGAATTAATTTGATGGAGTTTAAAGTAATGTGAGTTTTATAAAAAGATTGGCTTTGGAAATAAAATTTGTTGAATGCATAATTCATTATTCTGCCATACTACATTAGAATTCTACATGCACAGATATTCTCTGACAAGCTTCCCAGGGCTAAATTGTATGCCCTCTCTCTCTCTCTCTCTCTCTCTCTCTCTCTCCCTCTCTCATTTTGTCTCTCCCTCTCTCACCCATGCACACGTACACTCACAGCACCTATGGGGTGCACGTCAAAACGAGTAGACGAGATGAGGAATACACCCTCAGCCTAAGAGAACAGAGATATAGAGAACATTGGAGCAGTGCATTCGTTACGAGCTCTGCATGTAGATCACAAACTCCAGGACGTCAGCCCAAAATCTTTTCCATCCGCAGCCACACAACAAATTGATCCAACAATGAAACAAAGTGCTCGCTATTTGTTCTGATGAAGATGAAAAGTCAGAGAGAATCAGTTCAGCGTGTGCCCTGATCACGGTAGATGACAGGTATTTGGAAGATGCCATTAAGTTGGATCTAAAGCGAAAGGCAAATGTGTTCAGCTTCACTCAGTGACAAAGCCTTGACCTACACGGCGATTGACTTTGTGCTCACAATTCCCTTTAGCCCTCAACAAGAGACCATCTATCAGAAATACTGTGTAGCTGGTTAACCTTGTCCCTTTATTCCCCCCTTTTTCTTACATCTCTTTCTCTTTCTCTCTCTCTCGCTCTCTTTCTCTCTCTCCCTCAATCCCTCTATCTCATTTCTATCTCTCTCTCTCGCTCTCTCTCTCTTTCTCATTCTATCTCTCTCAGATCAACAATAAGGAAAATCAGAGATTAAAATGACAGAACGACGACCATGACTGGCTGAGGCATACAAAAAGGAAGGAGTCAGAGAAGCCAAGCAAAGGAGGGAAGAATCTCACACACACACACACACACACGCACACACGCATACACACGAACGTTCTATCTCTTTCCACATTGCCAAGGCAACCGTGTTTTCACGCTCCCTGAGTTCTAGCAGCAGATCGCTGCATCATCGATGGATAGAAGAGAGGATGAGTTCAACGGAGAGAGACGAATGAGAGAGAACGGCTCGTCCCTTCCATGCCATGTTGTTTGACATCTGTAGGTTAATCTACACACTCAGGTTTTTAAATTGAGGCTTGACTTAAAATAAAATTTAACATTTATAATAATCATACAGTTCAGAGCATACCTTCACAAGCAGCAACTTCCTAAACTGATTTTTTTATTTTTTTAACAACTGACATACGTTCCAAGAATTACACATAATTTGCCATGACATGATCCCGTTTACATAGTTATTCAAACACCAACGTCTCGCATTTACCAATTACAACATTCCCATTGTGTTCTGTCTGTTAACAGTCATTGTTCATCACACAGCATCAAAACACACACACACACACAAACACACACTCTTGTCCCTACAACCCCCCCTCTGACCCCCAAGACCCCCCCAGGCTCTCACTTTAGTAGCCCCCCCAAGTCCCCCCAAGCCCCCCCCAAGTCCACCAGTCCTCTCTGCACGGCTTCATCTCTTCACAATCCCTCCATCCGAGGCTATGAGAGGAGGAGCGCAGCCCGCGACCACACCATCATGCCACCTCTGAACAGTAGAGAGGAGATCTGGGCTGGCAAAGTAAAAGGTAAGACAACTCACCAGTACAAACCCTCCCACCCCCTCCCATTTTGTATTTTAGTTTTTTTATACAAGGAGTCTAACCCTTCCTGTTGAATGTAGTAAAAAGTTTTAAGTTGGCTCTTCTACTTTCTTACAATGTCCAGGAGTAAAGGTTTATATATTATAGGGAATTTTCTGGAGTTATTGAGACTGGATTAATGTGAATGAATCCATGTTATGTTTCCACACAGTTACTTTATTGATATGATTGATCAAGCTTTCATAAATTTCTGCTATAAATTCCCAAAGTCTTCCTGGATGAGTTCTCCATCCTAAAGCTATAGTACTGTACAGGTAGATTCAACTCACACAATCTGCGTGAATTCCCGTCTTGAATGTTACTGATAAAGTATGTGTTAAATGATTCACTCGCCCCAAGAGTTGAAAGCTTTGCCCAAAATATTGTGTGTTTGTGCGTGTGTGTGTGTGTTTAGCTTGTTTTTCTATTAAACTTTTGTAACTTTCTCAAATCACCTCTCACTGTTTCTTTGTATTTGCCCATTATTGTATATAGTGGTTAAAATATTTTATTTCTCTGAACATGGGCAAATAGAGAAAAATGTATCCATCTAGTCTTTCCTTGTAAGTAATGTGTGGTGGTTAATTATTAGGGCAAAACAAAAGTACAAGAATCAGCTTTCTGTTGCCAATGACAACAGTTTAGTTGGTACTGTATGTGGTGGCGGCCATCTTAAGTGTGCCGTAGTTGCTGGGTCTGTTCGACTTGCGTTATAGTTATCAATCATATCAACCTTTTTAGACATTGGACTTTGTAAACCCCTGATTTGTGGTATTTAATGTCTTTAAAAGAGAGAAAGAGAAGATAAGAGTGAGAGAGTTTGAGAGCGAGAAATGCAGATCGGGTTAAGATTCAAATTAACCCGTCAGAGTTGGGGCTCACAGGATAGGACGAATGTTCACCCTTTTTTGCACTCTGCATCTTTCCCAATGCTTCTGGGAGAACAAGGTGTTAAGATAAGTCAGTGTAAGCACATGCAAATGGAGTGAGGCGGTACGAAGTGGGTCTAGACTGATAATCTGTCAGAAGTTATAGTCTATTAATGCTGAGTTGGTGTTCCACTTACCAGTCAGCAGGCCAGCGGCTATCACTGGAGTTTGGCTGATAAGGGGATGGAGAGATTTGGAGAAAAAAAAGAAGATGGGGTAGATATTTAAATGTATTTGTGCCAAGTTGCTGGCGTGATATAGTGGAGGGATAACAGGCAGCCTTTCTCTGCACTGAGTCAAGGTTTTTGTGTATTGCAAATATTTCTCGTTGGGTTTTGAAAATATATATACTATATAATACTATGGGGACTGCAATAAATGTTCCTTTTATTAAAAAGTGCATTGTAATGCGCAGCAATATTTTTTTTGCATTGTGTATCTCTAAAGAACACATTTTCAATGTGGCCTCGTGAATCCAAAAGGCACCGCTTGTATTTCCACGTACCAGACTAGTCAGATTGGAGTCAGACATAAAGACAGCAGTTGACGGAGAGCAATGTATCTGCTGGAGGATGAATAAGAAGCCCGGGGTTTGAGAAACGTTCCCCCGGGGGCCTGCTTGTTGTGGAGCAACGAGGAGCGGAGATTACACGGTCCGACTGTTGGTTCTCTTGTTAGGTGGGCTGATGCTGGCGGTGTAGCCGAGCCACGGGCGACTCCCTGCTGGGCTAAGCCAGCGGAGACCCAGGCAGCATGGGTACCGACGCCGCAGATACACGCGCGCGCACCGCCCATACGCACACGCGCCCATTCACACTCACGCACGCCCATACACACACACACACATACACACCCGCACACACACACATTTGCACACACATAAACAAGAACCCACACAAACACGCACAAACATCACATAAACATATTTACGCACAAGCAATCAGATTTATGCAAATACGTACACACAATCAAGCGCACCCAAGGTGAGAAGGGTCTCCTCAGAAAGCCGGGCACCTCTTGACTTGAGGCTTGATTTGACCAGCTTTACGAATATTGATGAAGTCATTAAAGGATTAGTTGGAGAGGGCAGCCAGGTTTGACTGTTTACCCTATGTAGAGTAGGTGTGTGCGTCAGTGTGTGTCTGTGTGTTTTACAGGCATACATATGTATATATATATATATATAGAGAGAGAGAGAGAGAGAGAGAGAGAGCGAGGGCTGGAGAGACACATGTAGCTGCATTTAATTTGTATTTAATAGTCTTTCTTTGCCTTACTATTAGTAGAGAAATAGCACGGCCAGTTTATCACTGTATGCAAATGTCAGTTTGCGTGATGGCCAGCATGCGTCTGTGTGTTGCAGAGACAGACACTTGCATTTTCATTCTCGATTAAGTTCACTTAGTTTCGCCTGGCGTTCATTAGGCCGAAAGCTTTTATTCAAAGTGGCTGCATCACTTCTGTCCTCGTGTTACTCGTCTTCAGAGCTCAGCCTCAATTCTTACACAAACTTTTAAAAGCCATGGACTGATTGAAATGATCGGCCCATTGTTTTTCCCAGGAATTAACTAGAACTTTGACGTAGAATAAACCCTCCTTTTTTAAAATCATGATTTTTCTGACTGCCTTTTTTTGTCCGTTTTGTGTGAGACTGTGGTATAAGGAGGAAGAGCACAGAAAAACACACAGGGACTTTGTTTCTCTAATGCCTTTACAGGCTGCATAGCTTTGCTTCTCCCAAATCATTCTTTTCAACTGACATTATCTGTGACATTCAATGCAGTTTGGTTAATACCTCACTCATTGGGTTGCATTGCTACGAAGGCCCATTTAGGCTTTCTTTTTAGCAGGAAATGCTTTGAGATTGCATTCAATGGAATAAGACTACCAAAAAACGTATTTCCTTATAGAGTGCGTTTGCCTTTTTTATTAAAATATCAATGATTATGAGATTCGTTTGAGTCAAAAGTGAGCAAAGCGTAACCCCCCCCTCCACTATGTGTTGGGTAATGACACGGACATGTTCAGAATGTCTGGGATGCCGCCTGTACAAGTTTCCTTAGATACTGTCACTATTGGCTACCAGGCCAAGAGTAGGCTCTTTGAAAACCTGGCAGGTGGGGGTTAAAAAGACAGTCAGTCAAAGAGAGAGGATGAGGAGGGGTTCTAAGATGTGGAAGTCAAGGCAGATTGTTGCAGAACAAAAGGACAAAAGAAGAGCTGTGTAGAGGGAGAGAAAGAGAGAGAGAGGATCGGAGGTGTAAAAGATGAGAGGAAATAAAGAGAGCGAGAAAAAGAAAGAGAATGCGAGAGATTCTGATATTTGATTGCACAACAGAGCTAAAGAAATACGTGACGAGTTAGGCTTCCCAGGGAAAGCTATCGAGGCGGAGAAAGGAAAGATATCTGTGATGACTGTAGCTCGGCTGTGCAGATGGCCCTGTAGTAGAAGAGATAGCCAGAAGTGGATAATTACTCGTTCAATAAAGGAGAGGAAGAGGGGGGGAAATAA
>JAPMUY010010672.1:105000-127071 GCA_026901105.3 Galaxias olidus
GCCAGACCACCGTCTACTAACTACAGTATCTACAATTCCAGTGCTCTACATCTGAAGCTCAATTAGCAATGAGAACCTTCCAGAGACTAAGCTTGAGGACACTTAATCAAACGTCCACTGGGCCCCTCTTCATTCAAACCAGTGATTTTCTCTCTCCATCTTGAGACATCTTTACCACGGCATAGAGCAATGGATTGTTACAGCTATACACTCGGCGTGCGGGGGAAAAGTCTCATTGATGGAAATATGATTATGTTCGTTCCACTTTTGAAGAGCTGGAAAAGGAGCCAAGACATGGCTCAGTAAAAAACAGCAGCACTTTCCTAACGTCCGCAGGTGTATGTTTTTGGTCCGTTTTTGATGGTGAAGATAGGCGACTCTCCTTCCTTTAGTTGACTTCTCATGGCCTGTTGCTATTAGTGATCGAGTGAAACGAATACAATAACTGAAATCTATGTGTGATTATCTCTATCACAAATTAATCGCACATTAATACAAAAAATATCCACTCAGACTGGGGAAAATATAGTTCAACAATGTAGAATAAAAAAAAGTGAAAAAACGCTAGTTGAATCCTTTTTTGAGCATTTAAGTGGTGTTTTAGGAAAATACAAACGTACTTAAATGCAGACTTATTTCTCATTTGAAATATCTCGTGGCTGTTGGCAATCGTTTTATTAATATAATGGATTACTGTGTGGTGAATATTTAATGAATTAGCACTAATTGTAAATTGACTTCCACTGTGTGTGGTTCTACGATGCCTGTAGAATTGTTATTTCAGGCAGCCTGATAACTGATTACCTGACTGATTAGACACACACACACATAAGTAATTACGAAACACCATGGTGGGGTTTAGGGGTGAGGCCGGGGGTCGTGGGAATTTGTAATGCAGAACACTCGAATGTACGATCACGGACAGGCTATATTAGAAACCTCGGCCATGGAATTCATCATACGGTAGTGTCGTTTTTGACTGATATTATTATTGGCAAAGTCTGTCACTTCAAAGAATCATGCCTGTATCTGGTGAAGTTTGGCAGAGTACAAAATAAGACAGGTCTTTTGGATGCATTTACTTTATGTGCCAAAAATGTTCTTTGGGGGTCTGATGAAAAAGTAATGTGGAGTATTTACCTTTAATTCAAGTAATGGATCTATGGGATTGAGTTGTGATCATGTTGTGGTGTCAAAAGCAATGACGCAATTCAGGCCAAAATGACAAAATAACGTGCAGATTTTATGGACGGCGTCGTCTTTTATGAGTTGCACTGCAAGTTTTGACAAAAGCAGACTGTTAGTCTGTGGTTTTATGGCTGCGTCTGAATTATTGATAACTGTTCGTACCTGTGAGAGTTTGTCATTGGGTCAAACATGTGGGGTTTCAATTTGTTCAGCTGCAACAGTCCTTGAAAAAACAGTCTGGTGGGAGTATAAAATTGACAGATTGTTTCCTCTCTTTTATTTTATTAATTGGCATTATAAAGACAAAACACCACAAAATGTATTTATTTTGGCTGTCAAATATAAAATAGGAGTTTCATATTTATAACCAAAATGTGTATTCACTGCTAACGAAATGTTAATGTTCAGTTTGTTCTTCCAATGTAAAGTATAATGGTGTCAAACCTGGCCTGACCACTTCTCATTCACTCACCCTCAGAATTGGAACGGGCAAAAAGCCTGCTTCCATGGCAACCAGGCCTGGGACACCAAAGGTGGCAGACCCTTACGTTATGAATTTATAAATCCATGACTCTTGGGCGTTGACGTATTGTGAACTGGCCTGTTGCCAAGGGATACAACATAATAAACTTTTGTTTCCTACTCTAAATTGTCCTATGGGTAACGCTTGATTTGAATAGGCATGTCCAGTCTACTCAATCACATTTCTATGCTTATCACCACCCACAGAGAAACTGTAAATTGATTGGCGGCTCAATAGATATGGCTGTCATCTTATATAGTGATTACTGCCATCAAATCCTGTCCTCCATACTTTGCACTTTCTCATGCCTCGCACGATGTAGATGTTACGTTACACTTGTTTTACTCACAACGACTCACAGATTTATAATGTTAAGCATTAGGTAAAACATTTTACATTTCACAAGGACCGTTATTTTCCCCTGTAAAATTTTTTCCGTCACTCGCGTCTCACTGTTTATATGCTATTTGTGGCCATGGCAACGCAAGCAGTAAACTGCACAATAATCCCGCAGGTATTAAGGACAAGCAAGCGTTTACATTCCACCCCTCACAATAACCATAACTAACACCGCTCACTCTTTGGAATGTATTTATCATAGCGGAGACCTCTCACAATATTAGCCTGGCCCGTCAATCAGTACTCGTGAGATTAACCCTAGCTCTCTTTAATGGTAGCCTGTCTCTACCAGTCGTGTGTCAGCCTACTTATACATGATATCATTCAGTCTTTCCTCTCAGCGTTTCTGCTGATGGTATATTATTTTTTACAAAATATAGGGCTTTTTTATTTTACATTATTAGCCTCTGTCGTCAGTCATCCGTACTGGCAGGACACTACACTCCCATCAATATTAGCCATAGCTATTAATCACAGCCTGGTCACTGTAAACAATGGCCTATTTCTGTCGCCAACCGATTTTCTCTCTTGCTGCATTCATGTGTTTTCTATGACCTCTTGAAATATGAACTACGCTTCCTTAGCATTCATTCATCAAAAATTATCTGTCCTTCATATTTTCCATGCATAGAACAATTTAAACCTTTGTACATATCAATTATACTAAATGGTCTCTACATAAGAGCTTCTTTGTCACCTACATATAATACTTTTTTTTGGCAAAAGCGTGTGCATTATCTTTTCAAGACAGCCAATCACAGTACCAGGGCTAATCAAATCGCCCAATAAGAATTTACAGAGCTGCCATGACGGTTTAGATTCTTTGCCAGCCTTCTTTGATGCTATCAACTAGGATTATTATGGTCTTTTAAAGAGCTTTGTTGGTTATTTTCTAGGATACAGAACTGTAAAATCTGCAATGGATCAAGCCGAGAGCACAGGAATTCCTCAGCTGATTACCGAGAACCTCAGGGTGGGAGACAGAGAAAGTGTGTGTGTGTGTGTGTGTGTGTGTGTGTGTGTGTGTGTGTGTGTGTGTGTGTGTGTGTGTGTGTGTGTGTGTGTGTGTGTGTGTGTGTGTGTGTGTGGTGGAGGTGGTGGTGGTGGTGGTGGTGGGTGGGGGTGGGGGGAATCTAGAGAGATCTAGGAAACGAAGGACGAAAGGAGAGAGGGAGACGTGAAAGGAAAAAAAAGAAGGGACAGATGGTAGAAAAAAAAAGAGCGTGGAGTGAGAGGTTGGTGCTGTCGAAGCTTTAGCTGGAGTGCCTTGTGGCTGTGGCTGCAGACGTCCATTCTACAGGTGGCCTTGCGTCGCTGCTCTGTGGTGTTTGAAGCCGCTGCCTGTTCCCTCGGTCGATGTACTCTGTGAATGTTCACTGTGATGACACTAACAGGCCAGTCCGACCGCCTCTGGCCCCCGTCTATATTGACGTGAGCCATGAGTCCCATCCTCACGCCAATGAACCGCCGTCTCTCTCTCTCTCTCTCTCTCTCTCTCTCTCTCTCTCTCTCTCTCTCTCTCTCTCACTCTCTGTCTCTACTCTCTCTTTCTTTCCCTTTTCCCTTTTCGTTCCCCTTTTTTGTTCTTTTTTTTTTTTTTTCTTGCTTTCTTGCTTTCTTTCTTTCTTTCTTGCTTGCTTTCTTGCTTTCTTTTGTTCCAATATTTTAGCTCTCTCTCTCTTTCTCTCTCTCTTGACCTCCATCCCTCCTTCTTGCAGTATTAATGAAAGCTGCAGTTCCATGGGTGGGCTCGGATGTGTATTTCAAATGGGTTTCTCAACACTACTTGACCTATACATGCTGTGCTCAAAATGTTTGCTTCACAACACTCGGCTAAGAATGCATGTTTCACAGGCTGCTTTTATGTCTATTTTTAGTGTTCTGTACCGTGGCAGAGGTGGAAAGCCGTGTTTAAATCTTTCTCCAGCGAGGAAACATATCCACGGGGGTGCTTTTAATGTAGACTGCCAAAGCCTGTCTTGCTGTATGTGTGTATCTCGCAGATGAATATGCTATGTGCAATTCTCAATCCGTTGTTTTAATAATTATTTGTCAATTTGACGCATCGTTTAAACAGATCTATTATTTATATATTTTGAAATTAGTCAATGGCCTTTACATTTACCATGTTATATTATGATTAACGATTAAGTTATCAATGTCAGTTAAGTGAGTCTCTCTTTCTCTCTCTCTCTCTCTCTCTCTCTCTCTCTCTCTCTCTCTCTCTTTGTTAGTGTTGGGTGCCATTTTTTAGTTCTGGGTATAGAGGCTTTTATAAAGATATTCTCAAAAATCCATCCCTCCCCAGTGTTTTCACCCATAGTCCATGATGTTTAGATTATACGGTGAAGTTGCTTCTTCTCTGGCCGTCTTTTATGTGTGGTTGCATGGGTGTGTGTGTGGGTGTGGGTGTGTGTGTTGATAAGGCAGTGCATGTGTTTCGTGTTGAAGCAGTATTTCTGTGTGTATGCGGGTCCGCGTCCGTCAGGGGGCCATGTGGAGGCATACGATTTGAATTGTTGCCATGGAAACCGAGTGCCGTTACAACGAAACACAGATTGGAAGGGAGCGCTCCCTCTCTTTCTTTTGCTGCCTCTCTCTCTCTCTCTCTCTCTGCCGCACGAATTCCCATCCTCTAACCCCTAATAATGCCATACTTTCTATTTTATTGTCTGTCTGTCTGTCTGTCTCTCCATCTATCAGTCCAGGATGCCGTTCTGCACCAATCATCCATCTTCTTTTCGCTCTTCCTTCATCCCCTCATCATGTTTGCTTCTATTCATCATCTTGTGCTAATCAAGTCTTCTTTAAATCTCTCTTGTTTCTTCATCACCCCAACTCCCACTCCCCCCATCTTTTTGGTTGCTGGTTGCTATTCTTTCTCCTCCACTGCCTCCTCCTTAACAACCGCCTTAACTAACACCTTAACTACCACCACCAGCACCTTAACTATCACCTTAACTACCAGCAGCACCTTAACTACCACCCTAACTACCACCACCAGCACCTTAACTATCACCTTAACTACCAGCAGCACCTTAACTACCGCCTTAACTACCACCACAACCACCTTAACTACAACCTTAACTACCACCAGCACCTTAACTATCACCTTAACTACCAGCAGCACCTTAACTACCACCTTAACTACCACCACAACCACCTTAACTACAACCTTAACTACCACCACCACCTTAACTACCACCCTAACTACCACCACCACCATCTTAACTACCACCACCACCAGCACCATCACCTTAACTGTCAGCACCTTAACTACCACCTTAACCACCACCACCACCTTAACTACCACCTTAACTACCACCACCACCTTAACTACAGCCTTATCTACCACCTTAGCTACCCCCACCACCACCTTAACTACCACCTTAACTACCACCACCACCTTAACTACAGCCTTATCTACCACTTTAACTACCCCCACCACCACCTTAACTACCACCTTACCTACCACCTCCACCACCCTAGCTACCACCACCACCGTCTTAACTACCACCACCACCTTAACTACTGCCTTAACTACCACCTCCACCACCCTAGCTACCACCACCACCGTCTTAACTACCACCACCACCTTAACTACCACCTTACCTACCACCTCCACCACCCTAACTACCACCACCACCGTCTTAACTCCCCCACCACCTTAACTACTGCCTTAACTACCACCTCCACCACCCTAGCTACCACCACCACCGTCTTAACTACCACCACCACCTTAACTACTGCCTTAACTACCACCTCCACCACCCTAGCTACCACCACCACCGTCTTAACTACCACCACCACCTTAACTACTGCTTTAACTACCACCTCCACCACCCTAACTACCACCACCAACATCTTAACTACCACCACCACCTTAACTACCACCTTGACTACCACCACCACCGTCTTAACTACCACCACCACTACCTTAACTTCCACCTTAACTACCACCTCCACCACCCTAACTACCACCACCAACAGCTTAACTACCACCACCACCCTAACTACCACCTTAACTACCACCACCACCACCTCCATCTCTATTGTGTATATATGTATTTATTCTCTCCCTTGCTTGGTTCTCTTCTGCTGCTCTTCTCTCTCCCTGCTGCTGCCGTTGCCTTCCTCCCACTCTTGTCGTCGTCCTCCTCCTCCTTTCTCTCTCTTCCTCTCTTCCTCTCTCTCTCTCTCTCTCTCTCTCTGTTTCTCTCCATCCTCACGGAGAATTCAGCTCGTTTACAATTAGTAGGTGTACCTGCAATTAGAGCTGACAAACCTACACTAATTAGACCTTTTAAACCTGCCATTTTTAGCAGCAGCCCCCCCCCTCCTCCTCCTCCTCCTCTCCCCGCTTCTTCTCCCTCTCTCTTTTCCCAAATGCCATTCTCCATTGTATTCATCTTAGATTTATCAGCGATTTATCTTATCGCGCCTCTCTCCATCTCACTCCTTCCATTGCTATTTTTCTCTACCCTCTTCGTACGTTTTTATTCTCATGCCGTGGCAAAGTATTACATGAGTCTTAAATGTTATATGGAACAGACTAGGAGTGAGTAAAAAACATAATTCTGTGTTTTCATCCTCCCCGTAGTTGGTTTAGGAAGAACAAGCTGTCCATGAAGAAGCCCTTTCTCTCTCTCACTCCCTTTCTCTCTGCCTCCTTCTCTCTCGCTCTCTTTCTCTCTCTCACTCTCTTTCTCTCTGCCTCCTTCTCTCTCTCACAGTCTCCCTTGATCAATTTCTCTCTCTCTCTCTCTCTCTCTCTCTCTCTCTCTCTCTCTCTCTCTCCCTCCTTCCCTCTCTCGTTATCTGTTTAGTTTGAGCTGAAACATGGACTTAGTCTCAGTCGCTCCTCGCTGTGCATCGAATGTAGTGGAACACACAGGGACTCTCTGCACCTTGACATCGAGCTATGACTAATTGTTGTCTCTCTCTGCCTGCTGCCTCCCTCGCTCGCTTACTTCTCTCCTCTTCTCAATTTGTCTTTCTCACACCCTCAACCTCTTCCTCTCTTTGTCTGCCCTCCCCCCCCCCCCGCTGTGTCCCGTACATACTTTAATTCATTCTCTCCATCTTTTTTCCTTCACTTTCTCTCACTGTTCTCTACTGCCTCTTAGTCGTGTTTTTGTTTTTGCGCCCAGTTGCTCTGTGCTCTGCAGTTAACAAAAACAAGAAAACAGTAGATAATAATATCAATAGTGGTAAATAAATAGGTCTGCACTTGAAAGAGTATTGACTTAAAGGAGTGGAGAGGAAAGGGTGGGGGAGGGGCAAAGGTTTGGAACGGGCAGGTTTATGGCACCAAGAGGAACTGCAGAGAGAGAGAGAGAGAGAGAGAGAGAGAGAGAGAGAGAGAGAGAGAGAGAGAGAGAGAGAGAGAGAGAGAGAGAGAGAGAGAGAGAGAGAGAGAGAGAGAGAGAGAGAGAGAGAGAGAGAGAGAGAGAGAGAGAGAGAGAGAGAGAGAGAGAGAGAGGAAATGATTGAGAGGTAAATGATGGGGTTTGTGGAAGGTAAGAGAAAGAAAGACAGAAGAGAGAGGAGGTTAATGGCAACAAAAGGTATTAGAGAAAGAGAGAGGTAAATAATAAGTGTTGTGGAAATTAAGAGAGGAGCGAGAAAGGGCAAGAAGTGGAGTGAAAGGTTGGGGGGGCAGGAAGAAGGAGAGAGAAGCAGATTCATGGTGCATCAGTAAGGCTCTGTGTGTGTGTGTGTGTGTGTGTGTGTGTGTGTGTGTGTGTGTGTGTGTGTGTGTGTGTGTGTGTGTGTGTGTGTGTGTGTGTGTGTGTGTCTGATGGTCACTTAGCCTGGCAGCCAGTCCATGAAGCTCCCAGTTTGTCAATCTGTCAAAGCACAGCCATAGCTGTCCATCTCTTTCCACACACACACACACACACACACACACATTATTGTAGCAATTATATGTGCATTCACATTCACCCCCCCCCCCCCCCCACACACACACACACACATTATTTAAGCACTCATACGTGCTTGTACACTCAGTCACACACACACATACACACACACACACTCGCACGTAAATTGTTTCGACAGACACCAACACAGCCACTCAGACGAACGCACAGGCGGTGACAAAGCCAATTCATTGGCTCTTAGCCCTTTTCCTTTTTCATGTTTGCCACAGGGTGCCTGTAAGGAAGGCACGACACAAGATAATGGATCTGGCTCTGTAGGGGTGTCACTTGACAGTTTAGGAGAATGTTCGATGCACTTGCCTTTAAGGACATTCAGCGCATGTGTGTGTGTGTGTGTGTGTGTGTGTGTGTGTGTGTGTGTGTGGGGGGGGGGGGGGGGGGTCAGCGCCTTTGCCTGTTGTCCCAGTTAGGATGAAATATGTTCTTGTATCACATTTTATTATATTTGCTTGTAGATTTATTTTTGTGACCTATTAATTGCCTTTTAATCCCCCCCTTTTTCCTTCTCTCTCTCTCTCGCTCTCTCTTTCTCTCTCTCTCTCACACTCTTTTTCTCTCTCTCTCTCTCTCTCTCTCTCTCTCTCTCTCTCACACTCTTTCCTTCTCTCTTTCTCTCTCTCTCTCATTCCTTCAGGGACTGCATTCACACTTCTCCATGATGCTTGTCAGCCTCCGTCTCTCTCCTGCTTCCACCCCTCTCAAGGACAAGCGCCTCACCCCCTCCACCCCCACCTCCCTCCCTCGCTCTCCACCGCCTCCGGCCATACCTACCACCACACCCCACCACAGTCAACGCCTCCGCCCTCCGCACCTTCAACCCGGCCTCTCCTCACGCTCCCTCTCTCTGCTCCTTCTTCTCCTCCTCCTCCTCTCCCTGCTCCTGGTGCCCACGGGTGCTGCTCGTCGGGGCGGCCCTGGAGGAGGAGGAGGAGGGGGAGGGGGTCCAGGAGGTCAGGGGGGCGGGGGCAGCACCAGCCAGAGGGGCGTCCTCATCCCCGCCCACTACTCCCCGGGGGCGGGCGGGGGTCCTATGTCCCCCATCAGCCCCAAGCTGATCAACTCGCTGGGCATCGCCGTCATCCTGGTGGGCAACTCTAGCGAGGTGGCGCTGGGGGCGGGGCTGGAGAAGGAGGACTTCCTGCATGTGCCCTACCCGCCCAAAGTGGAGGTGGTCACCATGAACGAGACGGACCCCAAGAGCATCATCAACCGGATCTGCGCGCTGATGACGCGGAGCCAGCTGCAGGGCGTGGTGTTCGGGGACGACACGGACCAGGAGGCCATCGCCCAGATCCTGGACTTCATCTCGGCCCAGACGCACATCCCCATCCTGGGCATTCGCGGGGGCTCCTCCATGGTCATGGCTGCCAAGGTATGGGGCACTTTACTGGATAGACACAAGTCATTACTTATAGTACCTGTATCATAAGTATGTCATAAACACTACACTGTTAGCTACATTTTCTCACTAATAAACCAAATGTATTTACAGTGTAGTGTTATATATTTTGTATAAACTACTCCAGATAATTGCGTTTTATATTTAGGACGTCTATTTTTCTTTGACTTCTTCAAAACCTTCTTGCTACGTTTCTCAATTTTTTTTTAACTAATTCAGAATAATGCAAAAGTGAAGGTATGAAATAATTCCAGACAAGACAATACTAGAAAACGACTTCAAACTTATGAGCACACACATCACTTCCACTTACTTGCACCCACTAGAGTTTTAAATCCTCAGTTTGTTTTCTTAAAACACACACACACACACACACACACACACACACACACACATGCACGCACACACACACCACCACCAAGGAATAGGCCCGCTTCTTATTCCGGCCCATCCCTCAACGAGGAACTTTGCGGTTGATTGTCTTCCCCTGTGAGGCCTGACGTGGCATTGAAGTTGTACTTCACTCGGTGAAGGGCTCCCAGCTGGACACAGGGAGACCAAGGCCAGGCCGATAGCCTCTTTGCCGGGGGCAGCTCTCCAAGGCTGTCTCTGATCAACACCGCTAGATACCAGGTCCCTATGAAGGACAATGCAAAGCAGAACGCACACACACACACACACACACACACACACACACACACACACAACACACACATACACATTCAGACACACACACACACACACACACACAAACACACATACACATACAGGCACACACAGACACACACACACACACACACACACACACACACACACATATAGACACACACACACACACACACACAT
Organism: Galaxias olidus; assembly: GCA_026901105.3. NCBI lineage: Eukaryota > Metazoa > Chordata > Actinopteri > Galaxiiformes > Galaxiidae > Galaxias > Galaxias olidus. The sequence continues at coordinate 115,301 of JAPMUY010010672.1, forward strand.
ACAGACACATACATATACACATATTGAAAAACAAATTTTTACACACCAGGAATAGAAACAAAACGACACAGGGACATGTAGATCTTTATCTTAAGTCACTTGAGACGTCTGAAAACAGTTGGGATTAGGCTGGGGATCACCACGTTGAAACGAAAGGAAAGCTCTTTGTTTAACTCCATGAGCTCCTTTCGTTCCAGATCTTGGAATTTTATTGTTATGTTTTCTTATTATTATTTTCTGGGTGTTTGAATCCTAACTATGTAGAAGAGAGGAGTCTTGATTTTTGGTTGTTTTGGCTTTTTGATAATACTTTTGATCATTTCTAATCCTGTTTGTCTAAAATTGATGGGAACTGATAATAACTGAATGAATTAATATTTGGGTCGACGTAAGTAGGGGAATGGATCAAGGCTTTTCTTGTTTTTCCTTTTTTTATTGTCACAATTAAGTTTCCGAGATGAAAGCAGAGAGATAAAGCGCAACTAGTCTTTCAATCACCTCTCCAATGCTCTTTCTCTCTCTCTCTCTCTCTCTCTCTCTCTCTCTCTCTCTCTCTCTCTCTCTCTCTCTCTCTCTCTCCCTCTCTCTCTTACTCCCTCCCTGACCCAAAACCAGAAAGGGAGATTAAAACAAATCTGTTGGCGTTGAACACAAACTTTTTAATGGGATTAAATTGCTCCCCCTGGCAATAGTATGTGTCCTTAAAAAGGTAATAAGCCTGTTAGCAGAAGGTTGTCTGGCTTTGAAAAAACACGGAGCTGGCTTCTAAGGTGAGGAATGAAGTGGTTTCACTGCACGAGCGTCTCTACATCTCTATATGAGACCAAGGCCATGTTAACCACTGCAGTTCCAGTTGAAATGGAGTGGCAAACCAGTTAGTGTGGAAAGGCAGAGAAGAGTGGAGGAGGAGGACAACAAGGGAACGAGTCTGTAGAGAGGAAGGAGAAAATGAATAAAGGAGAGAGGAGAGTAAGAGAGAGAGAGAGAGAGAGAGAGAGAGAGAGAGAGAGAGAGAGAGAGAGAGAGAGAGAGAGAGAGAGAGAGAGAGAGAGAGAGAGAGAGAGAGAGAGAGAGAGAGAGAGAGAGAGAGAGAGAGAGAGAGAGAGAGAGAGAGAGAGAGAGAGAGAGAGAGAGAGAGAGAGAGAGAGAGAGAGAGAGAGAGAGAGAAAAAAGAAAGGGACAGAAAGAATGGGATGTTTGAGAAGTTCTGAAATGCTCACTGCCTGCGTGGGTGTGCTGGAGGGAGGAAGACGGAGATTCAGCGCGACGTGTAATTAGCACATTTGAAACGTTGAGGGAGAGAGACAGAGGGCCGGGACTGACAGGGGGACGACAACAACGACTCCGTCAGGACGACAATAAGCAGCCGCTCCAGCAGCCAATTTAAAGACATGCTAAACTGCCCCTGGGGAGAGAGAGAGAGAGAGAGAGAGAGAGAGAGAGAGAGAGAGAGAGAGAGAGAGAGAGAGAGAGAGAGAGAGAGACAGAGAGAGAGAGAGAGAGAGAGAGAGAAGAGAGCATCAAACACAGGTTGATGTGGAGTTGAGTGTCGAGCTATAAGGCTGTGCACACACCCTGTCCTTAAAAAATTACCACTTGCTTGCCTCCCTCTTCTCTCTCTTTTCATTCCCTTTTCTCTGATGCTCAATCTCTCTTTCACACGCACACACACAAGTGCACACACGCCCCCTTTCACACACACAAACACACACACACGCCCCCTTACACACACACACACACACATACACGCACACACAAGTGCGCACACGCCCCCTTTCCACGCACACACACACACGTGCATAGTCACAGAACCACGCACACACACACATACATTCACAGAGCCACACACACACAGGGCTGAATGCGGATGATACGGTTGGCATGGAAACCACTTGCTTATACATCTCTCTCTATATATAAAGACAGCTGAATGAGAAAGGCGTGTTTTATTTTTGAGCCTTAAAGAGAGAGAGAGAGAGAGAGAGAGAGAGAGAGAGAGAGAGAGAAAATTAAGGGATGGAAGGATAAGGCGGAAGATGATCTGCAGTTAGACTGAGTGATGAGAGAGAGAGCGAGAGAGCGAGAGAGAGAGAGAGAGAGAGAAGGAAATAAAGAAAAGAGAGAGAGAGAGTGAGAGAGAGAGAGATGAGGACAGATATAGAAAAGATGAATAAGAAAGAGATAGTTAAAGAGAGATCAGGACAAAAAGATAGAGAGCGAGAGAGGGAGAGAGAGAGTGAGAGAGAGAGAGAGAGAGAGAGAAAGAGAGAGAGAGTCATATGGTCAGGGAGATAGAAAGAGGGGTTGAGTTAAAAAAGACAGAGAGAGATCAGGTCACAGGTAGATAGAAACAGGTGATGAAAAGAGTGGGTGAACTCTGTGTGAAGGTGAAGTAGGAGAAAGAAGAAAGGAATAGAAAGACGCAGAGAGAGATGAGGAGTAAGTATTAGAAAGTACTAATAGCTCCCTTGGAGATGCTACTGTTTAAAACAAAAGGCATTTGAGGTGATCTTGACTATAAGAATACATTTTGCGAAGGAGGAGGGGGGAGGGAGGGTGAGAGAGAGATGGAGGGATGGAGACAAGGAAAGTGAGAGAGTTATGTGGGAGAGATGTAACATTAAGAAATCATGTGGGGGTGTTTTATGAACCTTCGTGTGTGTGTGTGTGTGTGTGTGTGTGTGCGCGTGAGTGTGCGTGTGTGTGTGTGTGTGTGTGTGTGTGTGTGTGTGTAAAACAGAGTGTACGTGAGTGTGTGTGTGAGTGTGTGTGTGTGCAGATTTCCTGCATCAATTAGCCAAGTCCCGTTAAGTCATTGAGTTTAATATCCTTCAATCCAACATCATTGTGCCCTCTCCTACATTCTAAATCTAGCACAGAGTGTAAGTTCAGGTGTGTGTGTGTGTGTGTGTGTGTGTGTGTGTGTGTGTGTGTGTGTGTCCAAAATCTTTTTTTTTACGTCGGATCTGGTCTCCGAACAATTATGCTTTTCAGTAAACTGAAATAATTTTGTATGGCAGTTGGTTTAAAAAAAACAACAACAAAAATTAACGGACACTCCCATTTACAGACTCTCAGCTTAAAGGCGGGTGAAACCCATTCTGGCTGTTGCCAAGTCAACAGGCGTGATTGGTCACTGCTAGTGTCTAGAATAATACATCCACACCGGCTGTAGGCATTCTCTCCTCCCAATGTCCCATTAGAAATTCACAGATGGAGGTTTGGAGCCATTATGCTCAAACAATGGACACACACACACACACGCACACATTAACTCCATATTCCGTTGCCACATGTTGGTATTGGCATTATGGGACTGGCCGGTCTGTGCCAAATTTCAGGAGACTAATGAGGTCTCCAGATTCCATTGTTGTGGGGATAAACTGTGTGTTTCTCTCTCTCTCTCTCTCTCTCTCTCTCTCTCTCTCTCTCTCTCTCTCTCTCTCTCTCTCTCTACACACACACACTCTCTCTCTCTCTCTCTCTCTCTCTCTCTCTCTCTCTCTCTCTCTCTCTCTCTCTCTCTCTCTCTCTCTCTCTCTCTCTCTCTCCCTCCCTCTCTCTCTCTCTCTCTCTCTCTCTCTCTCTCTCTCTCTCTCTGTCTCTCTCTCTCTCTCTCTCTCTCTCTCTCTCTCTCTCTCTCTCTCTCTCTCTCTGTGTGTGTATGTGTGCCTGTGAGAGAGAAAAAGTGAAAGTGTGTGTGTGTATCAGTGCAATTGGGAGGATTTAGGGATACGCGTGTGTGCATGTACATTTATGCAAGCATCACTTGGCATTGTGTGTTTTCAGAGTGTGTGTGTGCCAGCGTGTGTGTTCGTGTGCTTGTTCCTGCGCGTGTGTGTGTGTGTGTGTGTGTGTGTGTGTGTGTGTGTGTGTGTGTGTGTGTGTGTGTGTGTGTATGCTGAGGTTGAGTGATAACAGCTTCTCTCACTGTGTTTAGGGAGATTACAGTTCTCGTTTCAGACTGAACAAGGTGCCCAGAGGCTCCCTTCTCCTTGTTATCACACACACACACACACACACACACACACACACACACACAGAGAGAGAACAACTTTGTGTTCCCTTTCATGTAGAAAAAAACATCTGCTGTTGTACTACCAATCAGAGCTGGCTAACGGTCTTTAAAGATGCATCGATGTTGGATCTTGTTGTTTCGAGAATCAGTGGAATTCAATCAGTGGAAAGAGGCCAAAATAATAATAGCCGAATAGTGGTGTCACACTGTAGGTGTTCATGGTAAATACTTCAGATACATATATATATATACACACAGTATAACACCTTCTCTTCCACTGTGACTGTAATCATGTTAATGTTATGGTAGTTTTGTGTGAGTAAGCGCGTGTCAATCTGTAATAATAATTGATAATGGAAATGGAAAACACTTTATTGAATAATTATACATTTAATTTGTAAAGCGCTTTTCATTGTAAAAACTATTTTAAAGCGCTAAAACATCATTTAGATAACACAATAAAATATATACAATATTGATAAATGCTTAAAACAGAAAAACAGAGGAATTAAAAAAATAAAAGAACAACATTAAACATTAAAACACAGTTAGCAGAAGGCGTTACTTCAATAGAAAAGTTTTTAAAAAAAGAGCAGAGAAGAAAAGCCCTGATTTAAAAGAGGATGGAGTCTGTGGCATCCTCAGATGGTCTGGCAGGGCATTCCACCGACGGGGGGCTGCAGCACTGAACGCCCGGTTGCCCATTGAGCGGAGCTTAAGGAGAAGCAGGTTGTCCCCAGACCTGGGACAGCACTAGCCTATGAATTACTTAGTCCTTAATGAGGCCGGCCCCCCTGGTTACTGTTATTTTGGAAAGGCTCGTAGCTCCGGTCGTGCTGGTGGTGGTTTAGCAATCATTCAACACACTTTGTTCAAATTGTCCCCCCTGCCCCGGCCAAAAATATCCTCTTTTGAATGTCTCGCTCTTAAATGCAACCCCCCCCCCCCCCCCCCCCAGACACACACACACACACACACCAACTCCATGACCATTCTTCTTGATTACTACCCCCCCCCCCCCCCCCCAAACCCAATCCATCTTCTATACCTGAGATCTCCAATCTTCTCCCCCACTGGACTCTCAAACCCTGTCCCTAACCCTAATAGACTGTCGTGACCTTAAGCAACATGTCAGTGTCCACACACACACTCTGGGACACGTACTTGACCTGCTCATCGCTGACTCAGTCCCCATCAACAACATTCAAGCAAATGACCTAGGGGTGTCCGGACCGTAGAGCTGTTTCTATGGAGCTGACATGTCTGTCAATCTGTCAATCTGTCAACGCGTCAACCATGATGTCAACCAATCTTTCGCCTTGTAGATTATCAATGCATCAACAACCTTTCAAAGAAAGATAGCCAGCAGCAAATAGGCTGTCCGTCACTCACACAGATGGACCAATCAGAGAGTCACTACTACTATTATCTCCCTATTAACAACCGCCCCATCACAATTGGCCATTGTCTTGGCGAGACGGAGGGGTTGGAGGGGTGTGCCACTGTTTGGGCCTGTTAAGTCGATTGTTTTGCAGCTGTCTCTAGCAGTGATGGCCAGCTGGCAGCAAACAGAACCATCAAACGAGCAGCAGGCCAAGTGACTGTTTTAGAGAGGTCTTTAGCGCTGTATCTGTAGCTGTGCTTCTCGTCGAGCAGAGACACTCAGTCTATTATCCTAGAAGGTTCTGTGTATGTTTGTCCCTGCTTCCAAAACCCAATCCAGGGTTGTTACCTTCTCCTCCAGCATGGCCCCTATCTCCTATTAGGTTCTGTTTTGGTTCTATGTGTCGGGATGACATGAGCGCCGGTTTTCCTATGAGGCCCGCTGTTGGGAATGGGACCAATCCGGTTATAATAATTAAGAATGAATGAGTTCCAGTTAGACTAAGTAGGTATTAGCAAGTAGGTTAAACCAAACTAATAATGAATAACTTACTAGCTGCTGAAAGCCTTATTAACTGACAAACAAACTCCTGCGACTGGTTGATTGACTGATTGACTGACTGACTGGCAGACGGAGTGGCTGACTGGTTGACTGACTGGTTGACTGACTGACTGACTGACTGACTGGTTGACTGACTGACTGGCTGACTGACTGGCTGACTGACTGACTGGCTGACTGACTGGTTGACTGACTGACTGACTGACTGACTGGTTGACTGACTGACTGGTTGACTGACTGACTGACTGACTGACTGACTGGTTGACTGACTGACTGGTTGACTGACTGACTGACTGACTGACTGGTTGACTGACTGACTGGCTGACTGACTGGTTGACTGACTGACTAACTGGTTGACTGACTGACTGGTTGACTGACTGACTGACTGGTTGACTGACTGACTGGCTGACAGAGTGGCTGACTGGCTTCATAATCTGCTTCCTTCTGCCTGTAGTGTTTTTTTGTTGTGTGAAACTTAGTTTATTTCTTGGATTACTAACCCCCCCCCCCCCCCCTTCATCTTTCACCCTCCCTTCACATCCTACCTCGTGTTGACTTTTACTTTCTCGATATCTCTCCCCTTTCTCTCTGCTTTTTCTCTCCTCTTCTCCATGTTACATAATACTGTAAATTATCCTGTTCAGTCATGCGCGTATTCGTCCAGTTCTCCATCAATGCCTCTCTTTAATGTACTTTTTATCCGCTGCAAAACAGATTTCTCTAAACGATTAACCAATCTCTTTTATTGAGATTTTTTTTGCTACCTAAATTTACCTGAAAAAAAAAAGAACAGATTTGCTAAGACGAGGATTTCCCGTTGAAGTGAAGTGAAGTGAAGAGAGCAGTTAAAGAGCAGAGAAGAGACAGATTCACAGAGGTCAAATTGGTCTTATCATACGTGTGTGTAGCTATCTGTATTTAATTACTTCTTAGTGAAACACCGTATCTTCCTCCACTCCCTCTGGTAATCTGAAACGTCTCGACACTGTCAACTCGAATGTCTGACTCGAGTTCTATTCCTCACACGATCACAACATTTCTACAGCGAGCCATCATATAATTTAAATCCCAAATTTATAGTAATTTTTGGGTGTTTTCCTCAAAAACAATTTGCCTCAAATTTCCGCTTTTCTTATTAAAATTACATTCATGTGTGAATGGCTTTGCCTGTTATCATCGTTCTCTGTCACCATGTGACCATCATTTCCCATCACGAAGGGAAGACATCTTTATCAGCACTGTGTTAAACCCTCTGGCACTCGGCCTCTTGTATGGCCTGCGGTAATCTTCTTCTTCTCCTGGGGCCGGTAGCTATCATCCATCATGGAGGTGAAAGGGTTCATATTATGAACAGGTGTCATATGCTGGCTCTTGCTGGGGCTAACTTCGCTCAGATGATCCCCTCAACCCCCTCCACTCCCCCTACCCCTCACCCCTTCCCTCATCCTTTGATAGGGTTAACTTCGCTCAAACAACCCCCTCACCCCTTCCCCCACCCCTTCCCTCTCCTCTCCCCTCCCCCTACCCCCCACCCCTTCCCTCATTCTTTGACCTCTAACCTCACTCAAACGACCCCCTCAACCCTTTCCCTCTCCCCTTCCCTCACCCCTCCCCTCCCCCTACCCCCCACCCCTTCCCTCATTCTTTGACCTCTAACCTCACTCAAACGACCCCCTCAACCCTTTCCCTCTCCCCTTCCCTCACCCCTTCCCTCACCCTTCCCTCACCCCTTCCCTCATCCTTTGATGGGGTTAACTTCGCTCAAACAACCCCCTCTACCCTTTCCCTCTCCCTTCCTTCACCCCTTCCCTCACCCCTTCCCCTCACCCCTTCCCTCATCCTTTGATGGGGTTAACCTCACTCAAACAACCCCCTCTCCCCTTCCCTCACCCGTTCCCTCACCCCTTCCCTCACCCCTTCCCTCATCCTTTGATGGGGTTAACTTCGCTCAAACAACCCCCTCAACCCTTTCCCTCTCCCTTCCTTCACCCCTTGCCTCACCCCTTCCCTCACCCCTTCCCTCACCCCTTCCCTCATCCTTTGATGGGGTTAACTTCGCTCAAACAACCCCCTCAACCCTTTCCCTCTCCCTTCCTTCACCCCTTGCCTCACCCCTTCCCTCACCCCTTCCCTCATCCTTTGATGGGGTTAACCTCACTCAAACAACCCCCTCAATCCCTCACCCCCTGTCCTCTCCTTTAATTTCCCTCCTTGCTTGAAAGAGAGAAAACTATTTTTCTTGTATCTTTTTACACAGTACCATACAGGAAGTGTGGGCTTTGAGACACGTCCGTTCGGCCAGAAACCTTCAGCTGACCGCTGGTGTCACAGTGCATCGAGGTTCATCGTCCTACAATCTTGGCCCTGCTTTTTATTTTAACATGAAGTCTTTTGATCTCACTCACTACTCCGCCCACTATTCTCCTTGCCTGCCCCCCCCCCCCCCCCGCTCTCTCTTCTCTCTCTTCTCTCTTTCTTTCTTTCATTCTCTCTCTCTGTGTGCTGACACTGGGTATCAGAGGGGACAGAGAAGATCACAGAGGAGGTCTCGGTGTGTGTTGCACCTCAGTTGCAGCGGGCTGTCAAAAGAAAATACGAGGGTCTGTAGGAGGCTGGCGATTGTCAATCCGTCCCGTCCCGTCCCCCCCCCCCCCGTCTGGCCTTCTCATTGTGTCAGCTCAGGACGGCTGGTTAACTAGGGATGCGATTAAACAAGAGAAAAGACGACAGATTGATTCTGACGAAATTGCATTAGCTTTTTATTTTTTCGTTTCTCATTACTCCTGATTGATAATTCGGGAGCCAGCTGTTTATGAGTTTTGTGGTTGTTTTTCGCACGTCCAATTCAAAAGCTTGACTTGTTATTTGTTTTTATTGGGAACAAATGCCAATTCAATCACTTTTTGATGAATGGCTGATCTTTAATTTTGTAGGCTTGTTAGTAAAATTGTTGTAGTGTCTATTGTTGAATTTCTTTGATCGTTCATCATTGCCCTTGAAATGCACAAATGACATCGACCAGGAGGTTAGCGTACAACAGAACCAACGTAGCGACTGCGAGGGTATGCTCCAGTGTCCGTTAAGCACTCTCTCTCTTTTCGTTCACCACAGAAGATGGAGCAGCATTGTGATTTTGAACCTCCTTTGTCGTAGCGCTTGCTGTGTGCCGTCGGCCTTGGGAAATGTCCTAGTGAGCGGAGAGTTTGTGAGTAGTTTCAGAGGTGCTGTGATCAAAAGAAGCACTCTGTGAAGTGAAGGTGTGTATGAATGGTTTTCGAGTGTGTCGGGCTTAAACCAGGCCTGTTCTCTAGATCACAGAGGGAGATTGGAAAGGCGGTCACATGACCCTGCACGCTACCAAAGTGCCCTACATATAGTAACAGGGCTTTAAGTGTAGGGGTACACTGCTCTAAATGACAGAGAAAACTCTTTGAGTGTTTGTGTATGCTGGTGTCATGTGGCGTCGCAGTGTTTGTCGTGAATCAATGTTTGAGAATAGTTCATCTTTTTTATTAGGTCACATTACGTTCCTCATGCCGTGCTTATTTCCCCCAGGATACATAATCAAATCAATCTGGATCTGTTAGGCTGCTTCCGATTATAAGTTATGGAATATATTATATTGTGTATGACGTTAATTACATTGTATTTCAGTGTCCCGGCTTTGTACATTTTTGTGGCTTTATTGGACTGGACAGTGGAGATAAACAGGAAAGACAGGATATACAGAGAGAAGGATGACATGCAGGATAAGCCCTCGGATTTGAACCCGGGCCCCTGCGACGAGTACTATCCTCAGCGGTACGCGCTCCTTGCCCAAAGAGCCACCAGGACACGTACTTTTTGACAGACTTGTACGGCAATGATTTTAGCTTCATATAACTACTGTATGTATTTGTGGTATTAACCGCTAGTAATCAAAGACTGCTTAATCTAAAGTTGTCAGCCCAAAAAATGAGCTCATCTTTCAGTGCTTTTTCACGGCTCGCTACTGTTCTATTCTGTTTTCTAAATACCGGATTTGTTTACATTTCGGAAGCTTGTGGCTGGCGTACCAGCGGATAAATACTTGCAGGCATACTTGCATGCAGGAGAAGTTGGAAGTGATATTTGGCCGGTCTCAGGAGCTGGATATCAAAGCATCCTACAAAGTGTGGATGAAATGGTGTTTTCACCGAGTGTAAACACTAAGTATTCCCAGCAGAGGCATGTGTGGTTTGGTTTGTGTGTGTGTGTGTGTGTGTGTGTGTGTGTGTGTGTGTGTGTGTGTGTGTGTGTGTGTGTGTGTGTGTGTGTGTGTGTGTGTGTGTGAGTCAGCAAGCGTGTGTTTGTGTGTGTGAGAGTTAGTGAGCATGTGTTGGTGTGTGTGTGTGTGTATGTGTGTGTGTGTGTGTGTGTGTGTGTGTGTGTGTGTGTGTGTGTGTGTGTGTGTGTGTGTAAGAAAGACAACCCTCAGGAATTCTGAGTACTACAGTGAGTGAGTAGGAATTACTATGAGGAGGGGTTGGGACTGAATTGGCGGAGGAGAAGGAGGATGAGGAGGGACAAACCGTAGTATTGTCAATGGAGGTGCCATAGACATGATAGGCAATACGTCACCAACGTTGCATCGTCTAGGTCACGCCCCCTTTTGGGAGAAACCAAACCAACTTTGCCATTGCTTTTAATGAGATCTTGGCAAACTTTGTCGAAGATTAAAGAAATTGAAATTGCCAGCACAATGCCAAACGTTTGTGGTGTCACAATATTAAATGTTAATTTCTACAAATATAATAGGTAGGTTGGAGTGTAGGTGCCTACGCTAAGGCAGTATCATTAAAAATTGGAAAAAAGAACATCACAAATCTTATGCAAAATTGACAAAGTAGTCCAAAGATAAAGTTTATTTTTATTGGATTCATGTAGTGGTGAAGATCAACAACGTAAGTGTATTTCCCATTAGAATAATGATGCCACACTGGTGTAATCTAGTCCTAGGTGGACAGAGGCTTCCAGCTTGAACAGGAGCACACCAACATGGGAGCAGCTTGTACCTGCAGACTGAGGAATAAATGAATGATAATAGTAAGACCACCGGACTGGAGATGACAGACTGTGACCTGATCGTGCCTGCTCCGCTCCGCTATGCACTGCTCTTAATGGGACACACACACACACACACACACACACACACACACACACACACACACGGAAAACTGCACAAACATAAACAAATGACATACAAATGCTTTCATCGGGAACTGTGCATAAATGGATGCCCAGGCATCTTTCGAAGTAAAAAAAAACACACTGGACATTATACACACTTAGTGATTTGTAGACGTTTGTACTTTGCACTCTTAAGTATTTAGACATGCACACAGTTGGTTTTATTCAGTGCTCTTGGACCAGCACATACCAAACCCTGCAGCACTGTTAAGTTGAGTCGAGTTGCAGTGTGCTTATTGATAAGCGAGGAAAGCTCCATTTCACCATCGAATTAGTTTTTTTTGTCCTCCATCGCTACAATCTTTTCCTCCTTCCCTCCCTCGCTCACTGTCTCTTTTCCTCCTCCTCTTTCTCTCTCACTCCATCCAGCCTAATCTCCACTCCAAAACAAACGGAGCGCTTCTGATGCATGCAAACGATTGTCCTTCTCCTATTCCACTCAATTAAGAGTCAACTCGACGTTTCCGCTGGCAACCGTCCGTCCGTCTGTCCGCCCGTCCGTCCGTATGACTGGCTGACGATATCCAACGGCCCAGACTGTTTAGCACAGTGTAATTAGGCGGATTAGCCACGTCACCGCGCCGGCTAGCACAGACTAGGTGC
>JAPMUY010010673.1:0-12376 GCA_026901105.3 Galaxias olidus
AATGATGATCCCTCCAAAACAATCCCTTGCTCTAATTCCAGGGTTGTGAGGCAACAAAATATGAAAAATGCCAAGGGGGGTGAATACTTTTGCAAGGCACTGTAACCCATTTTCAATCTTTTGATATGCTTTTCATCATATACCAATGTACATAGTATAGTCATTTAGCGTTTCACAATCAAACTGCAGTGTCAAACGAGTTGGGGAAATTACTCTCTATTGCGTCATAGAGAGTCATTCCTGCATTTTTTTTAAAACTACACGGTTCACGAAATGATTTATGAGAATTAACCATTTAAAAGCCAGTGGTCGGGAAAATACGTGAACTTCACTTATATTGATCTAACGACCCAAACTTGTTCAATATACTGTACTTACTTAATTTAGCCTAAACAACATATAACGTATGTGCAACATATATCGTTTTAGAAAATGAGTGGGCTATCCCTTTAATGAAACACCATGCTCCTGTTGGCAAATCTGCTTTTGAAAGCCAAAATTTGTGAAAGGGATTCAAAACAATTGGTATTTGACTAAAACAAATATCTATATTAGGCTATATTATTGAAGCACATGTTACCTAGCCCTGCTTGTGCCGGCAGCAGAAAGTAAGCTGTACACATGTTGTGTTTTTCTCCCAGCCTTGTCTGCGGTCCATGGTAAAACGGTGTTCCCCATGAAACTAAAGAGGAAACAGAGACTGCAGAACGCCCTTTCTAGGTTACACTATTGGCCATTATTACATCCAGACACATTGTTATTGTAGTTTGAATATATACAACTAATAATAGATTTTATATATAAAAAAAAAGGAAATAACATAGAGTATAACGTAAAACAATCAACAAATATAAATAAAGGATAGTAAGGTTTTTGGTTTTAGTGTAAAGGTAATAATGATTGTGTTTCATGGACTTGTTTCTAGTCGGTCCACTATCCTGGTGGAACTAGAACACAAGCAGTGTTCCGAGATGATGACCTTTGCTCCCGGGGACAATGTCGGTGTTTTTCCTGGAAATCTCCCACGGCTGGTCACCAGCATCCTCCAGCTCCTCCCCCACGCACCGCCGACCAATCAGAGTCTTCAGCTGGAGTGCTGCGATGATGCAGCGTCAGGTAAAACAACTACACTTAACGCCAGGCAACTTCATTTGGAGTGTAAGTGAACGTTTTGAATGACTTAATTCATCCATGGCTGCCATTTTAAGTCGATGTGTAAAATATAAAGGAAACCTTTCACCTAACCCAGTCAATGGTTATGAGGTATGAAATAAAAAATACTTATAAAATTTAAAAATTCTCTAGGTGGTGAGAGAAGATGGAGGACTGTTGATCGTATCCCAGCATGCCCCTTGACTCAGGCCCTGACCTACTTCCTGGACGTGACATCAGCGCCCTCCCAGAATCTTCTCTACAAACTCTCTCAGATAGCCAGGCTATCGGATCAGCGCCAGCGCCTGCTCACTCTATCCAAAGTAAGGGAGGTGTAGACCGGAGAAGGACGGGTTAGACGCATCAAAGAAAGAACGTCATCACCATTTCTGTTAACTTCAGTCAAATGTGTTATACCCAATTAATTGGAAAATGCACCCCTTCAACAGTGCTAAGTCACTCACAGAACCTCCTGAAATGACAAATCGAATAAAAAACATATCAAAGAATGTCCCCCTTCTTTATAATCCCTTCATAATAATACAGGCTCTCTGCACTGAAGTGTTGGCTTTGTTATAAAATAAGAGCATTAAAGAGTGTTTTACTTTGTTTATTTTATTTTGACCTAGATATGATCATTGGTTATGATTGGTCTTCCGTTAGTCTTTGTTGAGGTTTTAGGGTTTTAGGTCTTTGAAGCCAGTAAAGCAAATGGTATATAGTCTTGTGTCATCCTGTAAACATGTCTCTCATTTCAGGACAGCCAGGAGTACACGACCTGGAAGACGTTCCGGAACCCCACGCTCCTGGAGGTTCTGGAACAGTTTCCGTCACTGGAGCTGACGGAAACCTTTCTCCTGGGCCAGCTGCCTCTCCTCAAACCCCGCCTCTATTCTATAAGCTCCTCCCCTCAGCTCCACCCCAACGTGCTCCACCTGACGGTTGCCGTGGTGACGCATCACACTCAAGGTAGGAGTCCAGCTACATTTAAGGGAAGAAATGTCAATTCCAAGACAATGTGTGTAAACTCTGGCGAGTGTTGAGTAGATTTCTGTTGTTGTCACAAAGCTGCAGTCTAAAGAGGGCCATGGCGTCTTGGTTAGGCTGTAGCTTTGCCCTCTCTGATATTGGATAAGCTACGACATTCTTGTTATTGAAAGAATTATAACCATGTACTAAGGTTAAGTTTGCGTGTGTATGTGTGTTTAAACTGAACAAACATTTATCCTCTTGTATGAATTTGAAGTAAAATGTTAAGAGGTGTGTGTGTGCGTGTGCGTGTGCGTGTGCGTGTCTATCTCTGTGTTGTGTGTGTGTGTGTGTGTGTGTGTGTGTGTGTGTGTGTTGTGTGTGCGTGTCTATCTCTCTGTGTGTGTGTGTGTGTGTGTGTGTGTGTGTGTGTGTGTGTGTGTGTGTGTGTGTGTGTGTGTGTGTGTGTCTCTGTTGTGTGTGTGTGTGTGTCTCTGTGTGTGTGCGCGCGTGCATCTATCTCTGTGTTGTGTTGTGTGTGTGTCTGTCTCTGTCTCTGTCTCTGTGTTGTGTGTGCGTGTCTATCTCTGTGTTGTGTGTGTGTGTGTGAGTGAGTGTGAGGGTGTGTGTGGTGTGTGTCTGTGTTGTGTGTCTGTCTCTGTGGTGTGTGTGTGTGTGTGTGTCTCTCAGTAGGAGGTCAGGGCCCTGTGCACCATGGAGTATGCAGCACCTGGTTGGACACTCTCAGTGAGGGAGACCTGGTGCCCTGCTTCCACAGAAGGTGTGTGTGGTTGAAAGACCAACGGGACATTACAACACAATCATTTAGCAGACACTTTCACCCAAAGCGACTTACAAAAATAGCGCTTTTAACAAAACAAAACATACTTTTCTTTTTACTCACACCAACAGTCACAGGATCTCCTCTGAACAGTGTATATTGCAGAATGACGTATTATCTATCTATTATCTATGAGTACGATAACCCTTTGCCCTGATAATGTTAAAATATGTGCTAGGTTGGGAAATCTAGTTGACCTACTTCACGTGGATTCGCCTATTCACACTGTTGTTGTGTAGTGTTCCGTCTTCCTGTGTATGTTGTTTGTATACATACTGTGTCAACTGTAACACAGAAACGTCCCACGGGATGAAAGTGATATTTAAATATCTATCTACTGTTCGATAACCTCAGAGTAACTTACTTTAGCTCACAATCGCTAGTATATATCCTTATTATAGTATATCTACTTTGAAATTCCATTTGTGTTTCTTTTTATTTTCTCATGTTCCGTTACGGCCATTTTGCAGACGCTTTTATCCAAAGTGACTTACAATGAGATTACAGGGGCAGTTTAGGGTTAAGTGCCTTGCTCAAGGGCACACCAGGTGGGCTTGAACACATGACTCTTTGATCACCAGGTAGCAGTTCTACCCACTAGGTCACCACTACCCCCTTTTTCAAAGCATCATCACTATCATTGTACTATTATACTGACATAGGAGAAATTAAACTGGACTTGATGTAAGCGTGTCTCTTTTGATCACAGCTCTAGCCATTTCCACCTCCCAGACGAGCCCACCAGCCCCATTCTGTTTGTCGGGGTCGGCTGCGGTATCGCCCCCTTCAGGAGCTTCTGGCAACAGCGGCTTCACGACATGAAACAAACAGGTATCGTTGTTGGTTTTGCGTTACTAACTTACTATTGGAAGTGAAGTAATGTAGTAAAAAAGTAATTTGGAATTACTATATATTATTTGCTGTAAACTTTATTCTACTCCTCCTGTAGAAATATTATACAAAAAAATTTCTTCTCTTGTATTTGATTCTGTAACTTTCATGTCATTGTTAGTATATGTTTATATATATATAAATATATTTCTCTACTCTTTTTTTCTTCTCATCTGTTTGGTTGTGCTCTCGCTCTCTCTCTCGCTCTCGCTCTCGCTCTCTCTCTCGCTCTCTCTCTCTCTCTCTTGCTCTCTCTTTCTCTCTCTCTCTCTCAGGCTTTCAGGGTGGTCCAATGAGCTTGCTGTTTGGCTGCCGGAGTCCAGAGGTAGACTACCTTTACAGGGAGGAGGTGTCGGAGATGAAGAGGAGAGGGGTTTTGAAGAGCGCCACAGTGGCCTACTCCAGACTGCCTGGCAAGCCTAAGGTTTGTTCTGCTGTAATCAGACTAAACATACTCCAGTCTAAGGTTAGTCCTGCTGTAGTCATACAAACATACTCCAGTCTAAGGTTAGTCCTGCTGTAAGCCTACTAAACATACTCCAGTCTAAGGTTAGACCTGCTGTAATCCTACTAAACATACTCCAGTCTAAGGTTAGTCCTGCTGTAATCCTACTAAACATACTCCAGTCTAAGGTTAGTCCTGCTGTAATCCTACTAAACATACTCCAGACAGTCTAAAGTTAGTCCTGCTGTAAGCCTACTAAACATACTCCAGACAGTCTAAGGTTAGTCCTGCTGTAATCCTACTAAACATACTCCTGACAGTCTAAGGTTAGTCCTGCTGTAATCCTACTAAACATACTCCAGACAGTCTAAGGTTAGTCCTGCTGTAATCCTACTAAACATACTCCAGTCTAAGGTTAGTCCTGCTGTAATCCTACTAAACATACTCCAGTCTAAAGTTAGTCCTGCTGTAATCCTACTAAACATACTCCAGTCTAAGGTTAGTCCTGCTGTAATCCTACTAAACATACTCCAGACAGTCTAAAGTTAGTCCTGCTGTAAGCCTACTAAACATACTCCAGACAGTCTAAGGTTAGTCCTGCTGTAATCCTACTAAACATACTCCAGACAGTCTAAGGTTAGTCCTGCTGTAATCCTACTAAACATACTCCAGACAGTCTAAGGTTAGTCCTGCTGTAATCCTACTAAACATACTCCAGACAGTCTAAGGTTAGTCCTGCTGTAATCCTACTAAACATACTCCAGACAGTCTAAGGTTAGTCCTGCTGTAATCCTACTAAACATACTCCAGTCTAAGGTTAGTCCTGCTGTAATCCTACTAAACATACTCCAGTCTAAGGTTAGTCCTGCTGTAATCCTACTAAACATACTCCAGACAGTCTAAGGTTAGTCCTGCTGTAATCCTGCTAACTGTACTCCAGACAGTCTAAGGTTAGACCTGCTTTAATCATACTAAACATACTCCAGACTGCCTGGCAAGCCTCATCATCATCATCTTCATCTGCTTTGTCCGGGGTCGGGTCGCGGAGGTAGCAGTTCCAGCAGGGCATCCAAACTTCCCTTTCCCGGGCCACATTTACCAGCTCTGTCTGGGGGATTCCAAGGCGTTCCCAGGCCAGTGTGGAGATATAATCCCTCCACCTGGTCCTAGGTCTGCCCCGCGGCCTCAGTCCAGCTGGAAGGGCCTGGATCACCTCCCTAGGGAGACGGCTAGGTGGCATCCTTACTAGATGCCCGAACCACCTCCTTTCTACGCTAAGAAGCAGCGGCTCTACTCCGAGTCCCTCACGAATGGCTGAACTTCTCACCCTATCCCTAAGGGAGATGCCAGCCACCCTCCGGAGGAAACTCATTTCCGCCGCTTGTATCCGTGATCTCGTTCTTTCGGTCATGACCCACCCTTCATGACCATAGGTGAGAGTAGGAACAAAGATAGACCGGTAGATTGAGAGCTTTGCCTTCTGGCTCAGCTCTCTCTTCGTCACAAAGGTGCGATAAAGCGACTGCAATACCGCACCCGCTGCTCCAATTCTCCGGCCCATCTCTCGTTCCATTTTCCCCTCACTCGAGAACAAGACCCCGAGATACTTGAACTCCTTCACTTGGGGAAAAGACTCATTCCCTACTTGGAGAAGACAATCCATCGGTTTCCTGCTGAGAACCATGGCCTCAGATTTGGAGGTGCTGATCCTCATCCCAGCCGCTTCACACTCGGCTGCGAACCGATCCAATGAGTGCTGCAGGTCGCAGACTGATGATGCCATCAGGACCACATCATCTGCAAAAAGCAGTGATGCAATCCTCTGCTCACCAACCCGCAGCCCCCCTCCCCCGCGGCTACGCCGTGAGATCCTAACCATGAATATCACAAGGCCTGGCAAGCCTAAAGTTCTCTATATAAAAGTGCAATATATGCAGTATATAAAATCTGATGTATTATAATCTAAATGAATAAGCAAAAAACTGAAAAACTAGATTGAGGTGTAACATTTTAAGTTGATGCCACTAGATTGAAAGACCGTGACCCTATGACCTTTGCCCCCAGGTGTATGTGCAGGACGTCCTCAGGAGGCAGATGGAAGACGAGGTGCTCAACCTTCTGCACCACGACGAAGGGCATCTGTACGTCTGCGGCGGTGTTGACATGGCGACGAAGGTGGCCGAGGCGGTGCAGGAGATCCTGAGCTGCCGTCTGGGATTAAGCCCCGCCCAGGCAGGGGAATACCTGGCCCAACTCAGGGTAAAGACCCAGACCCCAGTCTGCTCACTATACACAATGCTGGAGAGGAACTATGAAGTCATTTAACCCAGGGTAAAGACCCAGACCCCAGTCTGCTCACTATACACAATGCTGGAGAGGAATTATGAAGTCATTTAACTCAGGGTAAAGACCCAGACCCCAGTCTGCTCACTATACACAATGCTGGAGAGGAACTATGAAGTCATTTAACCCAGGGTATAGACCCAGACCCCAGTCTGCTCACTATACACAATGCTGGAGAGGAACTATGAAGTCATTTAACCCAGGGTAAAGACCCAGACCCCAGTCTGCTCACTATACACAATGCTGGAGAGGAACTATAAAGTCATTTAACCCAGGGTATAGACCCAGACCCCAGTCTGCTCACTATACACAATGCTGGAGAGGAACTATGAAGTCATTTAACCCAGGGTAAAGACCCAGACCCCAGTCTGCTCACTATACACAATGCTGGAGAGGAACTATGAAGTCATTTAACCCAGGGTATAGACCCAGACCCCAGTCTGCTCACTATACACAATGCTGGAGAGGAACTATGAAGTCATTTAACCCAGGGTATAGACCCAGACCCCAGTCTGCTCACTATACACAATGCTGGAGAGGAATTATGAAGTCATTTAACTTGAGTTTTACTCTCACTGTAAAATCTAATTAGTTAACCTTACTTAAAAAAACATGCTAACTGATTGCCTTAAAAAAAACAAGTAAAGTAGAATAGGAATTGCATGTTGTGCTTACTAATTAATAAGTTATTCCACTTTTCTTGGTTCCAACTCCACTTTACTTGCTTTTTTAAGGCATTCGGTTTGCATGCTTTTATTTTAAGTGTTAACTAATTAGATTTTACAGTCCTATAGTAATGACATGGGGGAAGTCTTTGTGTTCAGGGTTTTCTCAGTTAGGTTTGGAACAGTGAAAGTATGGTGTTAGGTTAGGTTTGGAACAGTGAAAGTATGGTGTTAGGTTAGGTTTGGAACAGTGAAAGTATGGTGTTAGGTTAGGTTTGGAACAGTGAAAGTATGGTGTTAGGTTAGGTTTGGAACAGTGAAAGTATGGTGTTAGGTTAGGTTTGGAACAGTGAAAGTATGGTGTTCAGGGTTTTCTCAGTTAGGTTTGGAACAGTGAAAGTATGGTGTTAGGTTAGGTTTGGAGCAGTAAAAGTATGGTGTTCAGGGTTTTCTCAGTTAGGTTTGGTACAGTAAAAATATGGTGTATAGGGTTTTTTCAGTTAGGTTTGGAGCAGTAAAAGTATGGTGTTCAGGGTTTTCTCAGTTAGGTTTGGTACAGTAAAAGTATGGTGTTCAGTGTCTGGAGCAGTGAAAGTATGGTGTTCAGTGTTTTCTCAGTTAGGCTTTCAGCAGTGAAAGTATGGTGTAAGGTTTGGAGCAGTAAAAATATGGTGTTAGGTTTGGAGCAGTAAATGTATGGTGTTAGGTCTGGAGCAGTGAAAGTATGATGTTCAGTATTTTCTCAGTTAGGTCTGGTCCAGTGAAAGTATGGTGTTAAGTGGTTTCTCAGGTCTGGAGCAGTGACAGTATGGTGTTAAGTTTGGAGCAGTTAAAGTATGGTGTTCAGTATAGAGATCATGTTCCTGTGCTGGGGCATGCATGATGAAGATTTATGTCATACAATACAATGTTATCATTCATCTTTATTCTGTCTGATTTTGTTCTGGGTTTATGCTTGTTTAGATTTCACTTAATTTAGTTCTGTGTTATACCTATAACCACGTGACGTGGTCTTTGGGTATTTAAGAAAATAATACGTTTTTAAATAAAATGTATTATTATTATTATGTGAAGGGAAGTAGAGCATGTGAAATGTTGTAGAATTTTCTTATAGGCATCCCATTTTGTTTTCCCACCAGCGAAAAAAATAAGCAACGTTTGCAGAAACAAGCAGAACATTTGACCAAATATGTGACATAATAATAATTTGTAATAACACATGAACAAAGAATATGTTAAAATATAACTTGTTTTTTTGCAGGCCGCAAAGAGGTACCACGAGGACGTTTTTGGAGTCCAGTTTCAAAGGTGACGTGGTTTGTACTAGTGTCCCCGTCAAACAAACAGTTCAAACAAGAAATATTTCTAAAGTTCCTCCATATAAAACTCATCGGACTGACTATAGTGCTGACAAGTCTAAGAAAAAATATTTAAAACAATTCCTACATCTTTTAAATAAGACTCGTCTGTACTGAAGTCTGTCTTATGTGGTACAGTTACTATAGTTACGTGTGATAGTCACATTGAAGAGGGACTATTTGCATTAATATATGTTGGTAAGCAAACCAGTTAATATTATGTTGTGTCTCACGTTCTGGTGTCTTTTGTTGTTTTGATTTGACTTTTTGAAGGTTCTTGTTTTTATCATCGTGTAGCAGATGTAATATATATTTTTCTAGCATGGAATTTCCATTGAAGCACTAATAATGAATTAGAAGGGGGTTGTAGTTTATACAGTTCAACACCATTTCCTGATGCTTCACACTTTTCGTCCATCCCTCATATCTCTCTACCAATCACATCAGGAGCACTGCTTCACAACACAACCACAGTAGTGCTAGCTCGTGTGTAATATGGGATTCCTTTGAAATGAACTTTCTATTTGCTTTCCTTTTTTATAATGTAACAGAATAGTTTAGTCAAATATATAAACATATAAAAATGCTACATTATATTTTTGATTGTAATCTGTTGTCTCGCTGGGAATATTATATACGACTGGCAGGACACAGTGGGATGTAATTGACCCATAGCGGATGTGACAGTATCTATTCCAAATTAAAGCAATGTTTTTTACTTACTAAATAACTGTCTGTTTATGAATAGGTGTCCATGGAGTCACTGCATTGTTTATCATTAAAAACATCACATTTATTTATTTGCCTTTTGAATCATCTAGCTATTTGTTCATGTTTTTAAAAAATAGAACTGCAAGTTGAATGCTTTGCTCCAACGCGCACACACTTGAGTGAACCTGACCCCTAATCTTACATAGACTTAGGTCTCCAGAAGCCTAGTTTATAAGATATTCCCAAGTGTATTCAAATGACTTCTCTGAGTATATACTTCAAATATAGTATGAAGACGTTGTGACAGCACATAATACCATTTCAAGTTCAGTACTGATTCCGATTCATCAATGTCGCGCAATAGTAGTTTGGCTATTTCTACACACATTCAAAATCAGGTGGAAAAAAAAAGCTTTTTTTGGGAGTACTTCATTTCAACACAAAAAAGATCGCTATAGTATAAGAACCTACTATATCCACACAAATATTTCATACAGGCAACAGGGTCATATCCTATATAAAATATAGTTCAAAACTGACTAACAGTCCAGAAACAAACCCAGAGGCTGCGTAACCAGTACTGGGGTGTTTACTAAGGGAAATGAGAACAACAGATAATGTTTCAATGCTTTGCTGAGTGGCTGTTGACAATGGAACTACCTCATTATAAAATCTGGAGGTGACATTCAACGTTTTTTTTGTTTGTTTTTTTGTACTTATCTCCACATTGATCCATAAACGTGTAGAGGGTAAACAAATCCGGTTATTGAGTTCAAGAGGTAGAGACCAACAGTGTGAACCCTCTATATACATATTCACAAAGATCTACTTTCAAACTAATCCTAACAAAACAAACAGAGGATTCTTCTATTTGGATAGAAACCACAGCTCTTCATACAATGCATGACACAGTTAGAATCATTAATTATGTGTTTTCGTTTGTTTAAATCACATTAGTTTTGTTTACTTTTTGTCATCTACAGATCCAGGTGCAGGGGTTAAGATTATAACAAAGGACAATGGGAAAATATAAACATTTGTGTGCAAGTCTTGAAAATACATCCCTAGAAATGTGTAGGCTCACAGCCTTTCTATACACCAGCACTGTTTGCGATTTTATTTTGTTTGTGTTTGGTTGATTAAATCTATTTCTTATTAACGTATTTACAGATCAAATTCGGCCACAAGAAAGCATGCCATAGAATAAAAATAAAAAAAGGAAATAGAAAATAATCAAAAAAATATATTAATTTTTAGACTTTTTCTTTTGTTTGTAGGAGTTTTGGAGGCGGGCAGCTCAGTCATCACAGGTGGGAGGAGTAATCTGAGCATAGAACTAGACTTAGCAGAACAGATCAAAGTCCCCACCCCCTCCCAAGGTCTTCCTGCTTCTCAAAAAAAAAAACAAGTCAACAGCAACAGGAACTTCAAATGTGTGTGTTGACAACAAGCTAGTTAGCCTCATCCTCTTTTAAAATGACCCCAGCCTAAGTTGCCACGGTGACGGGCTGTGTGTTCTTTATTACTCCTCCTGTTTTTGTACGACAGAAAAATATTGTTCTATACACGTAAGAAGTACTGCTGAAATATTACTCCAGTAAAAGTAAAATTACTTGTGTTTTCAAAAGTACACAAAAGCTACTTAGATACAGTAATTAAGAGTAGTTGTATTCTATTACTTCCGCCTCTGAATTTACTGTGTCACTCTTTCCCTGCATAAGGACAAGCTCTTCTTCACCGGAGCATTGACTGTCACATGAAAACACCTTACTCTCTGGAATAAAATAACACCCTCGAGGAATGACACACCCAGTCCACCCCCCCCCCCCCTTGTAAAACCTCCTCTTCAAAATAAATTAATACAAATTTGGTTTGGCTTATAATTATAATAATCTATTATCGATTTTCTTAGTATTAGTCTAGGCCAAAAAATAAATCAAAGGAGGACACTTCTAAAACAAATAAAGTTTAAGGGTCCCAGAGAATCAAGCAGGCAGCAGGTTAAGATGGTACGACCCGTCCTCACACTTTCTTAATGTTGATGTTAAGATGTTACAGCCCTGTCCTGACACTTTCTTAATGTTGATGTTAAGATGGTACGACCCGTCCTCACACTTTCTTAATGTTGATGTTAAGATGGTACGGTCCGTTCTCACGCTCTCTTAATGTTGATGTTAGGATGGTACAGCCCGTCCTCACGCTCTCTTAATGTTGATGTTAAGATGGTACGGCCCGTCCTCACACTTTCTTAATGTTGATGTTAAGATGGTACGGCCCGTCCTCACACTTTCTTAATGTTGATGTTAAGATGGTACGGCCCGTCCTCACACTTTCTTAATGTTGATGTTAAGATGGTACGACCCGCCCTGACACTTAGCATCCTTCATACAGCACACCCTAAACTAGTATATTCAACAATCCCCACCTCCCAAAATACCCAGATATCTCGGCATTTGTTCTCTCCTCCCCTATGGAGGGTTCTGCTGTGGTTCTACTAGCTCTATCAGAACCACAGGTCATGCTGTTGGATGGCTGTGTATGGGTACGTCACTAAGAGCCTTTTAAAAGCAGCAGACACGTTAAATGAGAGAGAGAGCGCACGTTCCGCTTCCATACTGTCGATTGCCTGTCTATCTCACCAGCAGGGGGCGACAGAGAGCACCGCTCCGAGATCAGAGCTGAGGATGAGAGGAATCAATGGAACCCATTGACTGTTGATCAGCAGACACAACATATAGATGAACCAAACCATGGTCTCTGAGGAGGAGGAGATGAGCTCATATTTTACACCTGCTGCTCTACAGAAAAAAACTAAAACATAACATAACAGAACTAGGCCCCATCTACCAAAGACCCCCCCACACTCTTCATAAATAAGAAATGCCTGTGTGTGTGTGTGTGGAGGAGGGGTGAGCTGTGCACTCCGGGAAGGAGGCAACCCTGCAGTCTCTTCCTCTTCACTCTTCATCACCCGTTACACACACACTGTCCAGTCCAGGGG
>JAPMUY010010674.1:0-2500 GCA_026901105.3 Galaxias olidus
CTGCAGCTGTTTATAATAAACTATATTATAGATATATAGCTGTTGCTGTTTAAGATAAACAATATTATAGATATATAGCTGTTTATAATAAACTATATTATAGATACATAGCTGTTGCTGTTTATGATAAACAATATTATACTGTAGATACATAGCTGTTGTTGTTTATAATAAACTAAATTATAGATATATAGCTGTTTATAATAAACTATTTTATAGATATATAGCTGTTTATGATATACTATATTATAGATATATATAGCTGTTTATAATAAACTATATTATAGATATATAGCTATATTATGATATACTATATTATAGATATATAGTTGCAGTTGTTTATAATAAACTATATATATAGTTTATTATAAACTATATTATAGATATATAGCTGTTGCTGTTTATGATAAACTATATTATAGATATATAGCTGTTGCTGTTTATAATAAACTATATTATAGATATATAGCTGCAGCTGTTTAAGATAAACTATATTATAGATATATAACTGCAGCTGTTTATGATAAACTATATTATAGATAAACTATATTATAGATATATAGCTGCTGCTGTTTATAATAAACTATATTATAGATATATAGCTGCTGCTGTTTATAATAAACTATATTATAGATATATAGCTGTTGCTGTTTATAATAAACTATATTATAGATATATAGCTGCTGCTGTTTATGATAAACTATATTAAACTATATTATATAACTATACAGTATATTAGCTATAGATCTTATAAACTATAGTAGCTATATATCATTGCTACGTAATTGTTCTAGGGTTTTTTTTGGTACACAGACTTCTCATTGGGTATCAGTAGTTCTTGTTATAACCAATCAGATCTTTCTTTCTAGATATGGAGGCTTCTCATTGGGTGCCAGGAGCACTCAGGTCCTCCCACCTGCTGATGAAGTGGATGACGCCATAGCTCGAGTCAGGAAGATATTTGAACTGCAGAAGGTAGGTTTGAGAAGCCATCAAAACTGGGATCTTTGCCCAATGACAAATAATAATATATCTGACAATGCAAAGGACGCAGTGAATAAGAATGGGACAGATTAATTACTGTGACGCTGGCATACAAAGTGTGATTAAAATGATAAAATTATGAGTTTCCAGGGCACAGCTGCAGACAGATTCCTCAACAGCTTGTCTAGTTTTATCAACAACCTGGACACCAAGAACAACGTTAAGGTGAGCATAATACATTTACATTTGTATTTGTCATATGTCACCCGCCAGCTCAGTAATCTGCAACAATAAGAAAAAATAGTAAATACATTCCGTGTCATTAAGTTTTTAAATTCCTGACACAATAAATTTAATATCACATTTCTTTTCAACATTCCATGATTTCTTAAGTCTTGATTGTGATAGATGCCTGAAGGGTACACTTTATTTAAATCTTCCAGATCTGGTTCAACAATAAAGGCTGGCACAGCATGGGTTCCTTCCTCAACGTGATGAACAATGCCATCCTGCGTGCCAACCTGCCCGAGGGCAAGGACCCGTCCAAGTACGGCATCAGTGCCTTCAACCACCCCCTGAACCTCACCAAGGAGCAGCTGTCTCAGGTGGCTCTGTGAGTACCACTGACCCTAACCCTGACCCTGACCCCAACCATAACCCCCTGAACCTCACCAAGGAGCAGCTGTCTCAGGTGGCTCTGTGAGTACCACTGACCCTAACCCTGACCCAAACCGTGACCCTAAACCCTGAACCTCACCAAGGAGCAGCTTTCTCACATTGCACTGTCAGGACCACTGACCCTAACAGTGACCCTAACCCTAACCCTGACCCTAAACCTGAACCTCACCAAGGAGCAGCTTTCTCACGTAGCACTGTCAGGACCACTGACCCTAACCCTGACCCTGACCCTAACCATAGCCCCCTGAACCTCACCAAGGAGCAGCTGTCTCAGGTGGCTCTGTGAGTACCACTGACCCTAACCCTGACCCTGACCCCAACCATAACCCCCTGAACCTCACCAAGGAGCAGCTGTCTCAGGTAGCACTGTCAATACCACTGACCCTAACCCTGACCCCAACCGTGACCCAAACCCTAACCCTGACCCTAACCATAACCCTCACCAAGGACCAGCTCTCTCAAGGCACTACACAAACAATATTTATATGCAGAACAGTACATTTATTTAGTTATTAATGCTGTTTCTGTGCAATGCTGATCTTATTGCAAAAAATATATAAAAAACAATGATTATATAAATAGCTATATATTTAGCTACTCTTACTACCCTCATCTTCCTCCAGTATGACCACTTCAGTAGACGCGCTGGTCTCCATCTGTGTGATCTTCGCCATGTCCTTCGTCCCAGCCAGCTTTGTAGTCTTCCTCATCCAGGAGCGTGTCAACAAGGCTAAGCACATGCAGTTCATCAGCGGAGTCAGCCCTCTGCTCTACTGGCTGGCAAACTTCGTCTGGGACATGGCAAGTGGTCAACAGCCATTTTGGAAAATTATTATTA
>JAPMUY010010674.1:10000-92500 GCA_026901105.3 Galaxias olidus
AATTTGTTTATTTACTCATGGTATATGTTATTTAAGAGCTGGACTGACCTTTATGAGCCATAAATTCCTAAGTACTGTTTACATTTGGTAGAAAGTATCAAATGGAGATGAAGAGTAGTTGACCTGTCCCTGTCGGCCATTTTGTCTCCTTAGTATGGAGGAATGTGAGGCGCTGTGCACCAGGATGGCTATCATGGTCAACGGAAGGTTCCGCTGTCTGGGAAGTGTTCAGCATCTTAAGAACAGGTAAGATAACAAACTAAACTAATACAGCTCACTGCACCAGTGGAACCAAACACCTGCACTGTGAAATAAAATATAACATCTATTAAAACTAAATAAATGAATTATTAATGTCAAATAATTATTTTGTGAAACAGTTCTAAATGTTACTCTCGACACACAAATTGATAGAAAACGTTGATATTCATTTAGTATGAACTTCGGTCTCTCTCTCTGTCTTTCTCTGCTTCTCTCTCACTCGCTCTCTCTCTCTCCTGTAGGTTCGGAGACGGTTACACGATCATCCTTCGTGTGGGCGGGGCAGACCCCGAGCTGGCGCCGGTGATGAAGTTCATCGAGAGCGAGCTCACCGGCAGCACGCTAAAAGAGAAGCACCGCAACATGCTGCAATACCAGCTGCCCTCCTCCCTCACCTCCCTCACCCACATCTTCTCCATCCTGGCCAAGAACAAAGACATGCTGAGGATCGAGGACTACTCCGTTTCCCAGACCACACTGGACCAGGTACGTTCACTAGAGGAATAGAGACCAGACTGGACCAGGTACGTTCACTAGAGGAATAGAGACTAGACAGGACCAGGTACATTCACTAGAGGAATAGAGACTAGACTGGACCAGGTACGTTCACTAGAGGAATAGAGACCAGACAGGACCAGGTACGTTCTCTAGAGGGAGAGACCAGGCAGGACCAGGTACGTTCACTAGAGGGAGAGACCAGGCAGGACCAGGTACGTTCACTAGAGGGAGAGACCAGACAGGACCAGGTACGTTCACTAGAGGGAGAGACCAGACAGGACCAGGTACGTTCACTAGAGAGATGGACCCAGAATGCAGTGAGAATAAAATGTTGTTGTTTCCTAATTCCTATTTATACAAGAAGCAGAGTTTATGGATTGTAACAGATTAGCCTGCTTAGTTCCATCTAGAGAAAGGAATGTTGTTTTATAAAACTAGGGTCATGTTTAGGCTTTTAGGTTTAGTTATTTAATATTTAAAATCTGAAATGTTGCGGCCTAACCAAACGTGTTTGTGTCTCTTTGCTAGGTGTTTGTGAACTTTGCCAAGGACCAAAGTGACGACTACCACTCTAAAGACAATTCAGTGAAGCGTAAAGTGGAGGCGGCGCTGCTGGACATGCCCCTGCTGGTGGGACCCAGCCAGGCAGCAGAGAGACAGCCTGAGAAGAAACACAATGAGAGCATGGTGTGAGCCCTGCCCCTCCCTGTGTCCTAAACCTAACGCCTCCTGGACCTTAACCCCCTGAGGGGAGGGGGGATGAAGAGTCTGCCTTCCTGTATTATTACAGTAGTATTCTAATACTTGTTTGAATTCTTCCGTCAGTGGACTAGCCTGGCGTGTGCCGCGCTGTGCTGACTGGTAAGCTCAATGCAAGTCAATGCAATCCATTCCCTGTGCTTGTGCAACAAGCACAGCATCTCCTGGCCCCAAAGCCCTCGCTAGCCACTGAGGACAGAGAGTGTTAAACTTGAATAACTGCCATGTTTTTTTGTTTTTGTTTTTTTAAAGTGCTTTAGCCCAACGCTCTGGCATTAAGTGGTTAGCGGAGCGGAGACAGTGTTGACTTTGTGTAATTCCAGTTGGTGTCTTACCAATAATAGGAAGAAAAAAAATCAGGGTTTGTTTTCTTTTTTTGTTATCCACATTAAGACCAGAATTACATGATGAAGAATCACAATCATTTCAATGGCCAAGGACTGAACTGCAAAAATCAGATTTTTGTTTTCTTAAACTTTTGATTTTGTTTCTATCGTGTAACTTTTTATTTATATGACTAGATGATATAATGAGTGATTGTTTTACTCTGTGGAGGGTTAAGACCAAGCTGGCATTATTTTAACGATTGTTTTCTTAGCACATTATACCATTTAGTGAGCTTGGACATTTTTATAAACACTCAAATCAAAGTGCTCAAAGTACGCTATTCAGAAAGTACAGTTGAGAGAAGAAAGCATTGACTGATTTTTTTGATTTTATAAGAAAAATTTGGAAAGGAGAAAAAAAAAAAGATTTGTTTGGGTGTCAAATTTAATATTCACAGTTCTGCAATAAATACCTCAGCTTAAACCAAGACTGACGTTTCAACCCTTTAATGCTCACTACAGTATTTTCACCACCTTAAACAACTGGCTCTCTTGGCTGGTTTGATGAATGTTAACAACAACAAAAAAAAAGTTTAAATCAAGCTCAATGTCCTTAAATTTTGTACTAAATGCTGACCATGTTCAATGGCAAGTTAGACTTGTGTTAAAGTGTGGGTTAGTCTTGCCTACAGACTGAATATGATTGGAGGCCAATGCAGACCTAAGTGCCAGTCATCAATCACTATAGGCAAATAAAATGGTCTAAGACATGTTTAATTAGAAAGAGTTCACCTTCATACAGGATCGAAAGAGGTCCGTTTTACATTCCAAGCACTTTATTTCTAGTGTTTTTTGGAATACGTTTTTTTGCACTGGAATTTTCACAGAAATATGTATAAAAATGTTTTTGTTCTATCACTGTTTGATTTGGGGGGGAGGTAATCCTACCAAGAAGATGTTCCGTATTTAATGTCCGTTTCCGTTTTACTGTATCGAGAGAGGCTGTGGGAATACCTGTTACTTGCCCCATACAGACACAATAAAACTGAACAAATCTTGAATCTTGGCAGATCTGTTTATTAATCCTCTTACTGCTATCTTTCACAACCAAAGTGCAAACGACTTGAATCTATCCTTGGCCTGACCCTGCTGATTTCTCCAAAGCTAAACACAAACAGCTTTACCTCGTGGATCAGACAGGGTTACATGCAGAATGTCAGGAATCAATACAATAGAATTATCCACAATTCAGAACCTTGCTGTTTTTAAGTATTCAAAACATTCAGATTTTTTTTTATAGCGAAACATTACATTTAAATTAACAAATCATCCTGTGTCAATTATTGCACAATTCTCCTGTGGTGTCGGTCATCTTGCTCAGAGACAATATATTTTAGATTTTACTAGATTTGAAAGTTTTCATAGTAGTCTGCATTCCTTAAATTGAAAAGAATAAAGTTTCAGCTCAAACATATGGTGACAGATGAACATGGTCTACCACAAACACTTTCCTGTAAGACCTCATTACAACGCGGGGTCTATTGGAGTTCATAATCAAACTCCTAGAAGCACTTACGACATCAAAAACCACTTGAAAGTCACAGTGCAGTTAGGTCAGATGACATCTGGATCTTTGAACATTCCCATTAACATTCCCATTAACATTCCCATTAACATTCCCATTAACATTCCCAGTTTAACAGACAATTGTATAGCCTGAACAAAATACTTAATTTGCTCGTAACCTATACATTTTAATTTCACATTTACATGTATACTCTACTTGACCATATATGGGATTCAAGGGTTAAATCGTTGGCCTTTCCTTGACGATATGAATAACAGCTATCCTCAAACGGCCCTGTGTCAGAGAGGGTCTATGGGGGAGTTACTTGTTGAGAGGTGGCCCTGTGTCAGAGAGGGTCTATGGGGGAGTTACTTGTTGAGAGGTGGTCCTGTGTCAGAGAGGGTCTGTGGGGGAGTTACTTGTTGAGAGGTGGTCCTGTGTCAGAGAGAGTCTATGAGAGAGTTACTTGAGAGGTGGTCCTGTGTCAGAGAAGGTCCTGTGGGGGAGTTACTTGCTGAGAGGTGGTCCTGTGTCTGAGAGGGTCTGTGGGGGAGTTACTTGAGAGGTGGTCCTGTGTCTGAGAGGGTCTATGAGAGAGTTACTTGAGAGGTGGTCCTGTGTCAGAGAGGGTCTAGGGGAGTTACTTGAGAGGTGGTCCTGTGTCTGAGAGGGTCCTGTGGGTGAGTTACTTAAGAGGGGAGAAAGGACAGGGGAACATCAGCTTGTTGCTCTGAGACTCCAGGTACGTCACACTCTCCCTCACTGGAAGACAGAGAGAAGGACCATGTCAAGACAAATGGATTTGTATAGCACAATTATATAACCACTTTATATGGAAAGCCCTTTGAATTCTAGAAAGCAAGGATAAAATAATCAAATAAGATAAATGAAATAGTTAAGAAGGAGCAATGCAGCAAGAGCAGGAGAAGAAAGGGAGACAGGTTTAAAGTTATAACTCATTCTTCACTGCGTCTTTCATGCAACTTAACTAAGGTTAAATTAAGGTTAACTAAGGTTTATTGCTCATGTCAGACTGAGGCACGATGGGAATGGAAGGCGCTCTGTTGCTGCTAAGCTCTCTCCATGGGCTAAACAAAAACAAAAGGACCATACAACCAAACATGAACCGACTGTGAAACCATCACATTCCCTTTCAGTCAAAGGTAGTTAGTAACTCAGTATGCACTCTATAAAATCATTTCTTAATTTGTTGTCGTTTTTCTGTTGGGTCTGGGTGGGTCTGCTTGGGTCTGGTTGGGCCTGGTTGGGCCTGGTTGGGCCTGCTAGGGTCTGGGTGGGTCTGCTAGCCCTACTGGGCCTGCTTGGGCCTGCTTGGGCCTGCTTGGGCACTGAGACCAGAGAGGCTGGAGATTCTTACCGGCTGCCACCACTCTGGGGTCTCCGTGAGCTTTGTGACGTATCTCCGCCCGCTGGTCAGCGCTCTCATACCACCACAGGGCGTGGACTGGACCCCCAGGGAGGAAGAGCACCTCATCATCAATCACATTGATAACACTGTAGTATATTCATTAAACACCGTTGAACTGAATGGTTACACAGTTTGAATGTAATATATACATGCTAAAATATACTGTCAGAAGAAAGTTCTGTCAGCGTTAGTCTCCGCCTTGGTGTTGTAGTTTTGTCTGCCCAGCCTTACCTCTGTAGAGCATTATCTCTGTTTAGCCTTACCCCTGCTCAACATTACATCTGCCCAGCATTAATTACCTCTGCTCTGCATTATTCCTGTCCAGCCTTACCTCTGCCCAGCCTTATCCCTACCCAGCCTTACCTCTGCCCAGCCTTATCCCTGCCCAGCCTTACCTCTGCACAGCCTTACCTCTGCACAGCCTTACCTCTGCACAGCCTTACCTCAGCACAGCCTTACCTCAGCACAGCCTTACCTTTGTTGAGTCGTCCGAACTCGCTGTGGAACACCCCCACTGGGTGTGCGTAGCCGGCGTTGGCGTGAGTGCTGACTGAAGCCTGGAAGGCCTCCCCCCACACGGCTGGACTGCCCGGCCGCATCTGGAAGGACGACAGCTCGTACACTCCTGACTCACACACGCACACACACACACACATTAACTAGTTATTATTTCACTTTTTTGTTAATTCAACAATGTTGCAAACGTTGCAATAATATGCATCTAAATCCAATTACTTCTTTAGGCATATATAAACAACGAAAGGGTATGTAAAATGTAAAATCCATGGGACATACAGTAATCTTTTACAAAAACTATTTGAGTAAGGTGAAATAAAAGCTCCTCTATATGATTTAGACAACTCAGAGATGATTAGTCATATACATGCAGACAGACAGACAATGTCCAAAGCTCTTAACATGCTGACTGACAGACAGACAGTATGTCCAAAGCTCTTAACATGCTGACTGACAGACAGACAGT
The DNA here is from genome assembly GCA_026901105.3 of Galaxias olidus. Classification (NCBI taxonomy): domain Eukaryota; kingdom Metazoa; phylum Chordata; class Actinopteri; order Galaxiiformes; family Galaxiidae; genus Galaxias; species Galaxias olidus. The sequence continues at coordinate 15,823 of JAPMUY010010674.1, forward strand.
ATATGTCCAAAGCTCTTAACATGCTGACTGACAGACAGACAGTATATGTCCAAAGCTCTTAACATGCTGATTGACAGACAGACAGTATATGTCCAAAGCTCTTAACATGCTGACTGACAGACAGTATGTCCAAAGCTCTTAACATGCTGACTGACAGACAGATGTATGTCAATTAACATGCTGATTGACAGACAGACAGACAGACAGACAGACAGACAGACAGACAGACAGACAGACAGACAGACAGACAGACAGACAGACAGACAGACAGTGTATTGTTTTATGAAGATACAGTACAGTCAGTGTCATATTGTTCTACATAATGTTCTGATATATGTTCTGAAAACCCTCCAGTGTCATTGTGTCTGTCTCTGTGTGTGTGAACGAGAGTGAACCCATGACACAGAGTGCCTACTCATCATTTCTGCATCAAAACACAGGCGATTTCACTTCCTGAAAGCACGGAGGTCTGTCTGATATGAGGAACTGACTCAGCTGCTGCTGCCCAGGGTCAAAGGTACAAGAACAGGACCTCAACACAGCTTCCTTCTTATCAAGATGGATGTAAGATTAAAAGCCTTGTGAAAGTGGACAAGGCCAGTGTGCCCAAATAAAAACACACACCAAAGACGTTCCTAAAAAGACATCTCAGCTAAAACATGACTTGTTTCTAATATGATCTATATCAATGTCTCCTGTAGCTACACAACAGAACCATTCCATGTTTCTCCAATCCCTCCCTGGGCACCCTCTGTCCCTGAGTCACATACAGGCCAGAGTGGCTGAGGACAGTAACCTGGAGGTGGGGGTGGAGGACACCACATACCTCCCTCCTTGGGGGGTTTCTGGATGTGGCTCCAGGGCACCATATATGTGACCTCGTTGTCCTGGGACGTTAGCATGGGCATGGCTTTGGAGATGTACTCCTCAATCCAGCTGGGGTCCTGAGCCAAGGCTGCCCGGATGCCTGCCCGCTGAGAATAGCTGTCTGAAACAATCAGTTACGATATGGAGAGAGAGAGAGAGAGAGAGAAAGAGAGAGAGAAAAGAAGTATGTAGTATAAAGATCAACACAGTCTCAGGCTGTAATTTCCCTAATTACCCTTTTTTTTCAATTGCATAATATATATTCTATCTAAGCTTAAATTAATATAAATTTGTATCTGGCACTCCAAACTCTGAGCTTACACTCGCTCTCATCCCCCCCTACCCATCCACCAAATACACATACTCGATAACCCATACCATATTTCCAAATGTGGAAGACCTGGTTAAGGCCTCCATACTCCACGCTCCAGTAACCTAGCAATTCCGAGTGCGCCGTGCGCAGGTGGACCTTCTCGTTGGTCAGCTTGAGAAAAGCGGCGTTCTTCTCCGGACGGATGAAGTAGGTGCGGAACTCATAAAAGGTGCCATGTTGCTGCTGGGGACCGCTTGAGAAACGCTCTCTAGGCTGCTATGGAGAATAACAACATAATAATTGAATAAATGCTGACATCTTGTGGCCAAATGGATTTTTTTTTTTTAAAACAGGAGGAACAATTGTTTGTAAATCGACGCAAATGAATTCTATGCAAACGGTATGACATACTGTCACATCAAATGTAGGCCCTTTAAACCTGGCTAACTCATTCTACTAAGGTTATAGAACATCCTACATTAAATTTTTCCACTGACGTTTATGAAAAGGAATTTAACTGACTAAATTTGAGTCAGTTAGAATAAAACGACCCCCTACCACCGGTTCCAAGTTGATTTTAAACTAGCCAAACTGAAGTATGGAATAGGTTCCCCGTCTAACCTTCGACTCCACAGTAGTCCAAAGGTCAATACTTCTATATTTAACTTACTGAGTCACGAATTTATGTTTGGTTATAAACCTATGCAGCAAATGGATTCTGCATAAATGTATTGTTTTGTAGGCACAATTAACTAAATTTATCAACTTTGCTTCTAAACCTCTTTGCAGATATTTTTTTTATTGACTAAGAAATATCTGACATTGGGAATACAATAGTAGGCCTTGTCATGTTAGAATATACAATCGGAGATGACTGCGCACAGTATATTGCATTTTGGACTATTAATTTAAAGATTTAAAGCAGGCTGTAGATAGTGTCCACACCCAAACAGTCGATTAGTCAAGTAATTTGAATAATCAATGATCAATCCAACGCCGATAAGTGGTCCAAACTTACCACCAAGCTTGTCTTTGCACAAACATTCTTTGCGATCCTTGCAAGTTTGCCAGAGATGTCTCTTAGAGAAAACATATCGAATGAGTTACTTTGAACGCAGTAGTTCAACCAGATTTCTTCAAGGCTCCTCACGTTTCGCTTTATCGCAAACTAGTCAACTTTCGACACTACGGAAGCCGAGAAAAGTTAACTATTGCGTGTCAACCTAATCTTCCCGCTACCGTTAGTCCTTACATATTTTTTATTTTTTTTTAGCAATTTTTTTTATTTTATTTATAAATATCTAAAGAAGCAGACATAATAGCCTATAATAAAGAGTAGGCCTCAAAATGTGATAATTTATATAAAAAATCCTGTAGAAACCAAAGCAATGAGACTTAGTTTGTATGTCTAACGTTCTCCTTTAGAGTATTTTATAGACATTGTATTGTTTGTCTTTAAACCTCATACCCTATGATGATCCACACTCACTAAGACAACCTGTGGACTAATTCACATTGGGCATTGATGGTCGTTAGGTGATCTGTACTTTCAACATACTATCAATAAAAATTGAACTGTCATCTAAACTCTGAAACCAAGTTGTATCACCACACAAGATGCTAAAGAAACCTTCAATAATAATTTATCTCCATCACATCACAGTTCACAAAAGATCAATGCTTTGAACAAAGGGTCTGACTAGCGGTCCACGCACGCAAACACACACACACACACACGCACGCACGCACGCGCGCGCACACACACACACACACACACACACACACACACACACACACACACACACACACACACACCACATAAGCGTGGTCTAAACATTGGACCTTAACTGTAAATACAACATATTTAGAATGCTTTAATTCAGTTGTCATTGTGTACCAACACCATCCAATCATCAGCACTGAAAGGCAGTCACGCCCACCTTTCCCCCCCCTTTTTTTTGAATCAGCAATATTTGAGCATGTAGGAATGTTTATCCCTTTAATGAAAGCCTGCACAATAGAGGGGCTTGTCCCCAAGAGTCGCTGTCTGGTCGGTCAGGTGCACGGGCGTCAAAACATCAGCATTACCCATCACAGGGTCGCATATTTTCACATGACAACAAGCACGCCCCCTCCGCTATATGACAAGTCCACATCCATGGGAGACGTCAGACCAAATGAAGAAACGGCAAAACACGGACCAGATACTCTACTTAGGAAACAAATAGAGATAATTTACTTTGGAGCTTCAGATATTTTGAGCCCTTCTACAGGTGCTTGCAAAAAACTTCTATAAACAAGCTGCTACTTGGCTCAAATCTGCAAAACAGCCCATAAAAACAGCATAACCTTTCTTCAACTTCTTGATCTAATTTGGTGAAATGATTTGGAAAACTATTTTGCTGGTTTGTCTGGCAGTTTTTTTCACTGCAGGTAGGCTGGTATTCCAAAATGGTCTTTTAAATGAAGAAAAAAAAATTGGGTTAATGTGCATTGAGTTCAGTATAGGCTAATTCGTTTATTCAACTGTCAATGTTGAATGTATGATGTCACTGTTTCAGATGCATATGATAAATCCAGACAGTACAGAAAGGTAAGACAGACAGTTATACCTGTTACATATCCCTCAACATTTTTCACAGTTTACAGAAAGCCGAAATAACTAAGTTGTTAACATGTGAAAAATCTCATATGAATGTTGTTGACTAGATCACTATCATTTGGTGCTTTTCAGCCGGCTTGCGGTGACGCAAGCGTGACCCAAGCATGTCCACTCAACTACTCCCCAGTGTGTGGAAACGACGGGGTCACATATCCGAACGAGTGTGCCCTCTGTGTCCATAGCCTGTGAGTAGCTGAAATATTCATACTTATATAGACCTATATTGTTTATTTAAATATCCAATATTTGGTATATAAATGGTTTTAAACAAACAAAGATATTATGTATTAAAATGTATAAGGCATATTTAATATATTTATTTAAAAAGCGTATCTTTTCAGAGTGTATTGGCATACTAACTAAAAAAAAACATGGATAAAAGTATATTCTTAATTTAAATTAGTAGACTGCAGTTAGTCCTGAAAGTTGATATTTATGGCTGCAAATAAACTAACTCGATTTTGTTTATTTTCTTTCTCCGCAGGGAGACCAACGCTAATATTTTAATAGTGAAAGATGGGCGATGTTGAGAAGTTTGAGAACCAGCGCGCCATGCAGTGAAACACTCATAATATGTAGGCTATAGATGTTAGAGTAGGCTTTACCAGTTTGTGGACCTCAGGCACATTCTTTCTTTCTATATTCCTCTCTCTCTCTCTCTCTCTCTCTCTCTCTCTCTCTCTCTCTCTCTCTCTCTCTCTCACACACACACACGCGCGCGCGCGCGCACAAACACACACACACACACACACACACACACACACACGCGCGCACACACACACACACACACACACACACACACACACACACACACACACACACACACACACACACACACACACACACACACACGCACGAGTCAATAAATATCACACATCATCAACATTTTATTATCGTATTGATTTGATTTGCTAAAAGTTTATGTCCAAACGTTATCTCTGTACTTTCAACTAAGATGATAAATACGTTTTTTTTTTCATTCAGTCTTTGCTTCTTTTAAATCTTTTTGCAATTAAAGACATGGAATCCTTCTTTTGTGTGTCTTGTATTCTTGTTTTACCGTAGGTCCATATCGGTAGGCTTTCTATATATCGATCTCAGGACACACTGGATGAACAATCATCATTTTGTAACTATTTGTTAAAGAGCATTGTATAATGATACAATAAAAACAATGAATTACCTCATAGACAAACTGGGACTGCACCTTTAGGTGACCCTGGGGGCGCTACAACAAACTCTTCAGAATTTGGATTACTTCCGTTGACGTTCCATTGTGTCACATTGTTTGGTGTCCCCCTTTCACATGCGTGTGTTTGCATGGTGTTAACATTGACAAAAACCAAAACCTACGATTAAAGTCATGCACGATTGTTTTAAAGATAAAGTTGGGGAGGTTTTGCTACCGGGGGATGTATTCTCGTTTAAAATATCGGAAACAATATCATTAACAGGTAACACTAAACCCGAGAAAGTAGTTTGTGGTCCTGGACTGCGACGAGATGGTGATGAGGTTTTGGTTTGCAAAAGTGGAATTCTCCGACATAAACAACCCAGTATCTATTGGATAGACTCTCAGCAAAGACGAGTAAGCTTGTGGTTGAGTTGAGTTTCTTATGTCTTTTCGGAGTGTTCGCTATTTATTTACCCGTGTGTTGTGTTCAATACAAAAATTACATAAAATCGCACACTTCTGCAATGCTAAAGCCTGAAATGGGAATTATTTTGTGACCCCGACCTCATGATTTTTTATTAACAGTTGTGGTTTTACAAAATAATTTTAACTACAATCAATATTCTTACTATTGCTTTAAACATTCCGTAATTGCTTTAAACGTTCCACAAACATTAATTTACTTTTTCCTACACTTAAATTTTTTTTTTATTTATATACATATATATATAAGAAGAACGTAGGCGTGAGGGGGTTGCGAGTAACTATAAGAATTTATTTATTTAGAAAATAAACATTACCAGTAAAAAAAATCACAGTTTGATATGTATGTGAATGAATGTATGGATTTTTTCAGATTTGATTAGTAATATCCCAAGTACACTTTCATTTCAGGCTATGAGGGACATGACAAAAAAGCCAACTTAAAAACAAGATAATTTCTAATATAAAGATAAAATGTATGTAATGTTTTTTACACTTTATTAAAGGGGACATTTCAATTGATATAACAAGCTTTTAAAAAATTGATTTTGGTTACCTAATAGATGAAGTACACATAAAATGGTCAGAGGGACTCTAATCTTACTAGTTTTGTGGAATGACTCGAAAAACCCACACACACACACACACACGCATGTTTGGAAAGCTCATGTGTTCATGCATAACGCCTTTGTTGTTTTCAATTTAGTTTGTTATATGTATTTGCTTTAGTATGTCCCTGCAAAAGGCGAGAGCGTTATTGGAATTGTAACCACAAAAGCTGGCGACGTCTTCAAGGTGGACGTAGGCGGGAGTGAGCAAGCATCGCTGTCCTATCTGGGTTTCGAGGGGGCCACCAAAAGAAACAGACCCAATGTCCAGGTCACACGCACTACTTTGTCAACTTTTTTTTTTTGACTCCTCAACAGAATAATTGCCGTTGGCTTTAATGGAAAATAGAAATATTTAATTTACTACAAGTTTATAAAAAATAAAATTGTATTTAATTATAATCACATTATTTATTATGTGTGCTTTTGTTTTAATGCAGGTGGGTGACCTGGTTTACGGCCATTTTACAATTGCCAACAAGGATATGGAGCCGGAGCTGGCGTGCATAGACAGCAGTGGGAGGTCCAATGGCATGGGGGTATTCGGTGCAGGAGGCCTCCTCTTCAAGGTGTCCCTGGGGCTAGTGCGGAGGTATGTCATGCTGTAAGCTATGAAGGAAACTGTAAGGTCAGTCATCATCACAGAAAAATAAAGCAAAATAAAGCGGTTCAGATCAGTCCTCTGGAAGCTTAGATATTTAACACTCATTTTGTCTGCCATCGGGTACAATCTCACGCAAAACTGTGACAAATTGCTTTATGGCACAACGGAGTGTGTCACTAAATCAGGAAGAGATGCCCAAACTTGGAGTATAGTCGTTGATCGTGCTAGCGACGTGCAGTGACCACCAGCATCCTGCACGTCTTCTTTGCCGCGGTAAGGGAAAATAATTACACCAAGTAAACTGTAGGGGTCGCCAAAATCACCTCCTACAGATTTCTACCTGTAGTAACTTTAACTCGTTCGTTGACTTCCTGGTTACGTTTATCAGTAAATTACTTGAAGTGCTTCCAAAGAACATATTCATTAGGGACAATTGTAACCCCCCTAAGTCCCTGCTTCACTGTTCATAGCAGTTATAGTGTAAATGTGTACATTAGTATGAAGATGTATGGCTGTCGATGGTGTAGTGTAAGCATCACCTGTAACTGTATTTGGCTGTTGCTTTGGGATTATAGCTTCTTCAAAACAACTCTTTATGAATCAAAATGGAATGGCAGTAATGTAACTTAAATGTGACTTGTTTTCTGTGTTACAGGTTGCTCTCTCCTCAGAGTGAGATAGTGAAAGAGCTGGGAAAGCTATTTCCCTTTGAGATGGTCCTGGGGGTGAATGGCCGCGTGTGGGTGAAGGCCAAGAGCACCCAGCACACCCTGATAGTGGCCAACCTCCTGGAAAGCTGTGAGAACATGACCGCCCAACAACGCCAGGCGCTCTTCAGGAGGGTCGCTGATGGAAGCTTCTAAACACTTTAGCCAGACATGGACAATACGATTATTTTTTTAAAATATTTTTTATGAATGTTTGCAGTACTGATATGGACATTAAAGCTTATTCTTTAAAACATTTTATTTTAATAAGTGATCTTTGTTCATATTTGTTTACTAGAATAAGTAATTTGAGCTGTCAGTGTCAATCTAAATAATGCAGAGCTGCTTGTGCAGGGGAACGGGTTTAAAAATGACGTGACTCTTTAGAGAACAGGTGTGAAACATTTTCACTACCCCTGTGTGTCTTGATCAGATATGCACTTATAAAAATATAGATATTATTTATAGCTAATATAGATTGCCTCTGCCTCATACCATTATGCTTGCATTCATTATATTCTATCATTGCTTACTCTTCAAGCTTGGAGAGAGCAACAAAAATATTTCATAATGAACGTAATAATAGTACCAACATTTGTTTTGTCAAAATTCTCATGGTATTTCATCATAAGTCTGATTATTGTCTTATCTGCCACAAGGGGGCATAAAACTATTTTTGAACTGCATTTCTTTTTATAGGTCAAAAACAAGCTGCTTGTAATATCTGGAACCGGTCTCTTCAGTAACTCTGGAAAAGGGACACTTTGACCTTTCAAAGTAGAGCCCAATAATGCACCCTAGTCTAATATATTTGCAGATGGCTTAATGTATAACACTGTGCTTGAAAAGTAAACCTCACACTTCATGAATTCTATGACAGAGTTTTGCGTATGTTATGCAATGGCTAACATGGATTCATATTCAGCCATAGCATATTCATGTTGATGAGGATGTAAATAGTTAGATCCTTCAGTTATTTTTATTATTATTATTAAATTAACAGTAGGCTTTAAAGGTATTGGATGTTTATAGGACAAGTATTTCTCTCCAAACAATAAATATCACAAACGTAAAAGTATTTACTTTCTATAGTTGTGTGATCATCAATATGGACGATGAATATTAAATATATCTGTTGAATCACTTCTAGGTTCCTTCATCTTCAAAAATCACTTTAGTTAGCCTCAGGGCAGCCATTTCTTTATCAAGCATCGTATGCTTAAAATTTTGAAAAACCAGTTCTAAGGACCTTTGTGTTGCAAATTCCTATTGCGTCGACAGGTGTCTTAGCTGTGTGTGTGTGTGTAAGTGTGTAAGCTTTACACAAACAAAACTCAAAACCTCTATGCTGTGCATGAAATCACCCACGAAATGTCTATAGTAGTGTTTTCTACTCATGACAAAGATATCTAAATATGCTGTGTGAGGCACTTCACTTTTTTATTCAATGGTTTTATTAGCTAGTATGTTAAAATATCAATTTTGTTGCAACTCAGGGGTTAATACAAGAGTATAGAGTTAAATAAACGGATTGTCAGAAGAAGTATGAAGAAGAAATGATTTGTTTCTCACTTAACTGCCATTTTATTCCAGTGAGAGTCCATCCCCCGCTCTAAGGTCATCACAAAACCGTGCTGAGAAAGTGAGAGTATCAAGTGTTGATTTCATCTACATATTTCTGCTACTTTCACTTACTATTAACACTTAATTTCGTTACCTGTGCTCCATTAAGCCATTTCTCAATCTGCATGTATGTAAGGATCAGAGAGGATACGACTGTAATGACTAGACTGAATATAACTTACTGGTCAAATACTTTACACCAACTCATATTACTACAGACTAGAGGATTGCTTTTGTTGGAGTCAACCATTGAAAGGAAGGCCACAGGAACACTTGTTAACTTACATGGCTTTATAGAAAGGCAATGGAAAAACTCCAAAGGCATTACTGTGGCTACATTTCTGAGAGAGATGGTGGAGGGAAGAGTTCTCCTATCTTTTGTGTTAATAATACATGTATTTCCCTGCCACGTGTGCAAAGAGATATCTGGCTAAAGACAAGTGGGGCAGACCAGATAAGCAGAGCGAGCCAGCGAGGAAGAAGAGGACAGCGAGAGTATAACAGGAAAAAGCAGAGAAAGAAAAAGAGATATAGAAGAGACATAGTCAAGGTTAAAGAAGAAATAACAAAGTGCAGATGTGCCATGTAGAGTCCTTTAACATGACATCCAAACCACAGGCACACACACACAGCTCCTCTGGCCAACACTGCTCTGCTCATGTAGTCCAGCCATCCAAAACTATAGGGCACTGACAACCGAGAAGGCTACCCTGCCTTCGAAATCTTCACATCTTTTATCCATGTGTATGTATTTATGTTTTTATGGAGTAATTTTGTATGTTTTATAACTTGGAAATTAAGCTCCCACGTAAAACAAAATGGCCATATTTGGAGATGTGGAAGGAGGGCTGTTAGTCATTCGTTCCTCGTCGTTATGCTGCAGCCTATCATTTCGGTTTTCACCACTGCTTTCAAGGAAACCCTCTCCATGTAAAAAGCCAAAGGATGGCCTCGAGAGATCAGGCATGGATACATCTCCCTAGGCGTCTGATTAAGCCTATACAAATACAACGGTTGATCCTCTGAGAGCTAACGGCAAAGAAATTACTTTCTGCTTTTCTACTCCCAATTACACTTGAATAACCTCTCAGTGTGTCATCACTGTACATGTCTAGAGGATCAGGCTGGACAGCAGTACGGCGAGCCTGCATGTTTCCAACGTCTCTGCTGGTCTGTGTATTCCATGAAACTTGTTTATGTCTCCCCAGAGACCAAGATAGTTAAGCACTCCAGGCTCTGGTCCCGTTGCCAAAGAAAGCACTTTTACTTTTTCCTTCAGGGACAGTTGTTAGTTTAAGCCCCAAATGAAAACTCTTCACCAGCTTTAAAAAATACACAAGAAAATGTCAAGTAGCGAGAGTGAAAGAGCTAGAGAGAGAGAAAGAGAGAGAGAGAGAGAGAGAGAGAGAGAGAGAGGGAGGCAGAGAGAGAGAGAGAGAGAGAGAGAGAGAGAGAGAGAGAGAGAGAGAGAGAGAGAGAGAGAGAGAGAGAGAGAGAGAGAGAGAGAGAGAGAGAGAGAGAGTGAATAAAAAATTACCTTTTTTTTATCAACCTGAACCATGTGAAGTGTCCATATAGATGCTAGAAACCAAAATGTCCGTAAACAAAGCATTTAGTCTTTCAAATTTGATTTTGATTACATTATAGACCAAGACTCAAAACATATTGTGTCATGCCTGCTAGCTAGTGTCAGTTACCACATACACTATGTACTATACATATACACTATGAAGAACTACACCTACTGCTACAGCCCTGCGGCATAAAGCCCATATTGATTTGCATTGTTTGGTCAAAAAAAATAAATAAATACAAATGCTAAAACTTTCCCAAACAGTGGAAGGGGGTTAGGACGTGAGAAGAAGGTTATAGGTTATAAAACGACCACGTGTTGGCCCATGAGCCACCTCTCCCTTGGAGACAGTAACCCAGGTCAGTTATTCTGTCTGGGACACTAGGGAAAGACTGGGAGGGTTTTAAACCTGACAGTTCTCACAACACTTGCCAAGGAGAGGAAGTCACTCTCTCTTTCTCCGTCGGTCCCACTCTTAATCTCTCCTTTTATTTCCTCCCTTCTTCCTCCCCCACTACTTTTTGTTAACTCTCCTCCATGCTTCCTCCTTTAGTTCTTTCACATCTCCCTTATCTTCCAGGTTTACTTCAGACTGATCGGCTCACAAAATGGCAGCAAAGGAGTGTGATGGACAGAGAGCCCAGTTTTGTGTCCATTTGAGCTAGGACAATATTTTGTACAAGTCAGTCGGTGTCGTCCTGATTTACTGTTAAAAAATCCTGGTGAAGATTCCCCCTGAACCCCCTTGCTACGAGTAGGCCTACATTGTCCCAAAACCCTAAAAAAACGTTTCTGGCATTAATTGAAGCATTTATTTAACAACTTCATGCGTTTCTAGTGGTTTTGTTTGATAAAGTCAAAGAAAAAAACTACTAATTATCACCGGGGAGAATTTGTTGGCTCTATGCCTTCTACTTCTGTGCTACAACGTCCGTTTCCCATGCTAAAGCACAACCAGATGTGTCAGAGCAGAATGCAGCCCGGCCCCCTGCTTCTAATTAGTGTTTCCAAGTGTAGCTGGAGCCTACCCGACCCGTTCCTTAGCACCCGAGCACACGAAGACTCATTCAGGCCTGCGAGAGAAAGCTTGAGAGGAAACGCATCACCTTAGAAATGAAGAGATGCTAATTAAACCAACCACTAATTAATGTTCAATCCAATCTTTGATCACAAAGATTAATTGGAAATTTATTGTTATTTTAAAAGAAAAAGTTGTAGTTCTGGTAGATTATCTCAATATCTGGGTGCTTTCATATTAGCATTACAAGTTCAACTGAAATGATTGCAACTCTTTGAGAGGAAGTAGCGCAAACCTTTGGAGTGTGTTGTTGCTAGGCCTGCGTAGCAACAGTGTTTCTGGGAATGTTCTGGTGTCCTTGTTGTTGTCGGGCCAGAGGTTCCTTCCTCTGCCTCCAGTGAACCTTATCAGGCCTTGAGGAGCTGTTAGTGGCTCGCTCCCCCGGAGGAATCACCTCCTCTGTCGCCAGGACGGCCATACTAGAGAAACAACACTGGTTAATGGAAGACATTCCGCAAACTGTTATGAAACAAAAAATTTTTGTTTTTTAAACAAATCATGCATTTCACATTACTATACAGTAGGCCTATATAAATATATAGAGCAATTGTTTGGGAGGTTTGCCAAATAGGTCTTGTCAAGTTGGTTGGGAAATAAGTATTAATGTACAAAGTTGGGTGTCACAGTATATGTTAACATGATACATTGAGCTTGAATTAAGCTACTACTGGCACGACAATCATGACAAAATATTTGATCACTTCGTGTTTCACAATATATATATAACATGAACACACCTACTGTGGTGGGATTTCCTCCAATATTTTCTTTGTCCATAAGATACTTCTGTGGAAACCCTGCCCTTCTCTCTTCCTCATAGCACACTGCACATGTTGATATATAGGATCTATAAACTGTACTTCTGTGTTCTGTTTTAGAGCCGGGGGCTGACACCTGGTTCTATAAGGCCTTCCTCCCTAATGACAAGCACAGCCCCCTTGTGTGTCTAAGACAGATGGCTGAGGTCCACTCTCCTCTGGACCCCCGAGTGAGAATGCAATGTCATACAGTTTAATTGTAGCCTCTCATCTACAGGGTGATGAGTGTGAACTCAGACCAAAGTAAAGGCCATTGAGTTCAGGTCTTTAGAAGGGAATAATACCAATCATGTTTGAGTGCTGCTATTCTTATCTCATAGGATAGCACTGTTTACATTTTGGGCCTCTTTCAGATTCATTCACTCTGTTCACAGCTGTGCTTTGGCCATCCAATTGGAAAGACTCCAATGTGTGAGTGTGATGAAAATGTAAAATGTATTGAAAGCTGTTTGTGCATATCTTACATTAAAGCTCAAGAGTGTGGAGAATAAAATAGTGTATAACATTGTAGGTTATTTCTGACAAAAGTATTGAGATGTAAAAGTTCTTCAATGTATACACAGGCGAGAGTGAGGACTTTTCCGGGAGATTGTTTGTGGTCGACCAAAAGGCAAAGTATCTGGGAAGATAATGTACTAGTTTGCGATCTATGTATTTATGTAGCCCAATTGTAGCATAGAGATTTGACCTTGTGTTTAAAAAAAATTTATGAGTGTATACAGTATTATCCTATGCCATTTATAATTACCAAGATCACAAACAAATATTTAGTTTTGAGTTTTTTTTTTAAATAAAAAAGATAAATAATAATTTTTTAACAAATTTAGTAATACATTTACAAAGCATCTAGGAACATTTTACAGCATCGCCCTGTCACAGCTAACCTATGGAAATATACACCACCTGAGACAACACAGTCAAATTATATTCAGCAGATTTTCATCACAAACACTTTAAGATGTCTCATTTAGACTTAGACAAAACAATGAAGTACACGTGTGGGCTTTAGTGCTATATTATGAATATTTAAATTAGGGGGAAAAAAGTAATGTTTCCAAACAAAGAATTTATTACCTAACATAAATTTTATTTGTTCATTCATTCATTTTGGCAAAGATTAAAAAAACATAAACCCATAGGAATACTGCACACTCACATGCACACTAACATAAACTGAATCACAGACTATAATGATGGTGACTGTAACTTAAAAGGAAAACAAAACAGAAAGTACAAAAACAGAAAGAGGAAAAGACAGCCTTACTGATTAGCCAGCTAATTTTCAATGTAAACCTCAAAAATATATGCTGGCTTTCTTATAAAAAGTCCATTGTCTGTAGGCATACACACCTTTCTTAAGATAGGATAGACATTGGTTTAGAACCTTATCTTCAACCTTTGAAAGTCTTTGGGTAAAGAGAGAATGCAGCAACGTCTGTCAAAGTGAATTTGTTTCCTTGCTTGCCTCTTTTGCTGGTAAAGACGAGGTTTGCAGAGTTGGCTCATAACACAAGTAAAATATTCAATTACAGATTCAATTCAAGACATGAGTTGTCTCAAAGCTACACTCACTTGATTGCATTGACAGTTTTGTTTTTTCAAATTCATTCAATGTTACAGACTTGTAACCACATATGCATAAATGAGAAGTCATAAATTCTTCCATGCTCAAGTCTAGTTCACCAGCAAACATTGGAGCATATAGGTGTTAAAGGTCTTCAGCATGAATACATTCACCCCCATTTTATTGTCATACTGACTGATACTCTCTGAGATATGCTTCCTTAATGACTGTATTTCATGGAGTTAAGTGGTACAGAACATAGAGATGGGTTTTCCTGAGCCCACGGAAGCTTTGCTCTGGAAAATAAACCAGCATGCCGCTAAGAATAATCTCTGTTATACGGTGGAAAAATATACATAGCAATGACATAAGTCTTGGCTGAGGCACTTAAACAGTACAATGTGTTTCTGGTGTAGTCAGCCACTTTAGTACCAGAAACCTTGAAAACACATTTTGGAGAACAGCTTCTTGAACGAACCTGTAGTTTACTAAAACCATGTATCCAAACATTTAAAAAAAAGTATTTTATATTATTCACTACTACCAGAAGCTATGCTGTGATAAACTAAAATGGTGGTTTAAATATTTGTAGAAGAAAATTCTATCTTGAGGAGAGGCAATCATTAAAAGAGGCAATCATTCTAAATAAAATTAAACCTTTGTCAGACATTTGTCCTTTCTCTTACTATACTCAATGGCTTTTTTTCCTTTGAGAAAATAAATTGAGTGGATCAGTTTGTGCAACGTTATACCATATAATCTAATACCCAATTCTCTGCTCTGATGTTCATGCTTCACCAGGTAAAAAAACTAAAATTAAAACAGGAAATAATTGAGCAAATAAACATGGCATTAAAAAAAATCAAGGATGTCATTTAACTAATTTGTATAAAGACTATTCATTTGAATAAAATAACATTAATTTGTGAAAAAGTGTCTCAAGATTGTATTTTCAATTCAGCAGAGAACATAAACAAAGACATATTTAAACATGTGTGTGTGTGTGTATATATATTCTCTCAATCAATTTACAAACAGAGGATTATTCATTTAACATGTAGCTCCACCCACCAATACAAATACAAAATTGACCTCAGGGCAATTGTGATAAAGAGCCATATAATAATATGTAATTGATTACGCGTACGGTCAGGTATATACATTCAGGTGCCTCAAGATTCCAGAGTGGGGTGGGGCCTCCGTACAGGCTACCTGAAACCGTACGCATTCACAGGAATTGGAAATTCAATTAAGGACACTTTGGAAACCCTAATCGCACTTTCACATTTCTATAAGACGTTTCCTCGTCTTGCTTTTGGATTCCTAGAGCATTTAGGTTCAGCAGCCTGGAAATAATTGGGCGAATGTTTAAGAAATAAAATATATAACAAACTTTTTTTTAAAAATTTTTTTTTAGGGCTTTGTTACTTGATCTGCTAGGCCAAAACCAAATGAGGGCTACCTACATCTTGTATGCTCAGAGAAATTACAACCAACATCTCTCCACTCCGTTCAAGAACAACGATTATTAAACATAACCCCAATCAACTATTCCAATCCGATAACGGAGAAGCGACCTAAACCAAAGAGCAGATTTCATTCCCAGACTGTCCTTGTGTATAAAAAGAACCATCCATCCATTGAGACTAAATGGCTCATGCAGGACCTAACACAGCAGCATTCATGGGACTGAAAAATAGTTTTAATGCAGAAACGCTCCCAGAGAACTGTAGAGTAGACTTTGATATAAACCACAGCATGTTCATTTGTTTGTTCTGGAACCCTGCAAACAGAAACAAATAACCCTAGAAATCCCAGCCCAGTTTATCATTGGTTGTGCAAAGGCAGAATAAACAAAAAAAATAAAAATCAACTAAAAAAGAAAGAAAGTAATGCCTGTTAATTTGATCAGTCCACAGAGGCTTCAAGTGTCAAGGCACATTTGGTTGTACTGCATTTCTATCATGGTGGCTGCTATTTCCTCCATCTTCTTTTCTTGGTGGCTTGGAGTCCATTTGGTTGTCATGGTTTCCCTACATCCACGGTGATTTTGGTGAACAGCTGATCCTTCTCCACTTTCACTACTTTGTAAGTCAGTGAATTGATGCCGTCTTTGTGCATAGTCTCCCTGGTATGTGCAATGCGGTCAAATCTGAAAATAAAAATTTTAATAAAATTTTTGAATTTAAATAAAAAAATTAAATATAGAAATTTGCTCTCGCCACAACGCTGAAATTAGTATTTCACAAATCCTTCGTCATAAAACAATCTATGATGTCAATCCAATATACAACTTTTTTGTTTTTATACGTCTGGCCCAGAGTCACCTTTTTGAAGATGTATAATAGGAGCCAACCATAAAACAGGTGTAAACTATCCACTGCTCTCTGCAGATCAATGGCTGCTGGGTATTTCATGCCACACATGTTCAACTCAACAAACATTGCGGGAAAGAGCTCATAAGGTTAGATAAGAGAGCTGCTACCTTGGCAATAGATGGCGTTATGCTCACAGTGACTTAGAAAGATAAGTCATGTAAAATAAAGGCTTATCAAATGCACTTGATGTTTGTATGAATTCATAGATATGCTGATTCAAAGCATGTGCTTCCATATAGCAAAGTCAGCATGCAAGCATTCAAAATCAAAACAAATTTGGCGTTTTAAAGCACAGACACCAGCCCACCATGGAACGGCATTGGAAATGAGTGTGTTATCATGCTTCTGGAAACATGCAAACAAATCCTGAAGGCAAATTCTAAATGCAAATTATGTATGCAAAATTCTCTTACTATCAAAAGAGGAGAAAACACAATAGAAAGGTATTTAAAAAAGTGTTAATATTCTGCCGAACATTTTCCTCAAATTTTAACTTTACCTGCAGATTGCATGTTGGTGGACGACAAATTAGTGAAAGAAAGCAAGCAAGCAAAAAAAAAAAAAAAAAAAAAAAAAAAAACACACCAAGAAAGTGAGCAGGTGACAGAGAAAGAGAGGAAGAAAAACACTAACAGAACAAGAAAGAAAGAACAATAATTCTCAGAGAACATTGGACAGTGACCTTTGAGGGTTAGGGTCGTTGTCTTTGTCCCGGTCGTGGCGGATCATCCTGCATTTCCCCACCGCTCCACTGGGCCTTGAGATGGACATGCCCTTTGAACTCAGCCTGAACACACAGTAACACAGAGGACGGCGTCAGACCCCTCCTCCCCTCGTCAAATTAACACACCTGCTGCAGCATGGTAACTGAAACATTTGCATTCATTTAGTAATTGCAACCCTGTGGATGGGGAAAACGGTTACTGAAACCTTGATGCAAATAAAAAACTATTTTGCTTTAGAAAACAAAACAGGAACATGAAAGGACTATGGTGCTAAAACGGTTTGGTAAAAAGAAAAGTGAAGGTGAATGTTTTGTTGTTTCCTGTGCAGTGTGAGAAAAGCATGCTTCAGTGAGAGGATGGACAGCTGCAGTTTAGCTGGCCTTGTTTGTGGAGCTGCGCTCGGGAGACGCAGCCCTTACAACACAGACTCCGGGCGCGTTCCAACAGTCCAAACACTCAGCTCTTTGCCACTTTTCCAAGACCTCTCATTAACACAAGACTTGGCAATGATAGTCAAGGGGGGAAAGGGAGAAGGAAGGTTTTAGAGGATTGGAAGAGAGCCTGTGCTGGAATCCCATTGTTTACAGCATGACAATCAAAAGGCGATAGGGTGTCAACGTGTAGTGTCCCAAAGCTAGGGAAAGCAGTGGGAACCAAAAAGACTAACAACAAACTACTTAGCTACCAAGGCGTCGAGTTCCATTAATTATTCAGTCGAAAAATAATAATAAACTAAAGCTGTTCTTTCAAACCAAGGGACTCACTTACTGGGAATTTTGTACAAAGACAACCCATGCAAAGACAAATAGCATTCTGGTTTCAAAGTTCAATAGATTATTTTTTGGTTGGGGTACATTTCCTGATGTGACTCTACAGGAATAAGGGACTGAGGGTTCAAATGATCAATTACAGGAAATATATCCCTTTGTGGAGTCTGTGTAAAAAGAAAGCCGTAGTTTGCAGTCCTAACAATGTACTAGAACGGTAATCTGTCATTTCACTCAACGTTTAAATGGTGATATTCACACAGACCTGTAACAGACATCAACTGTATCCAAGTTCATCTGTCCGTTTAAGTTAGCTCCATCCATCACAGCGTGGAATTCCGACCTTCAAACCTCGTCTAGGAGTTTAAGAGACCGACAGACCCGTGCGTTTATCTTTGTTATCAATGCTCAGACCGTCTGTCTCTCTATCTTTGAGTTCAGATAGCCATGACCACAAACAGGGTGTCAAAGGATCGGGGCAGTGCATCACAAACGCTAGGTACCACACAGACGCCGGGGGGGGGGGGGGGGCTGAACCGACAACCTTTAAAAAGGATTTTGTATCAGAAGAACAGAGCTTCATACCAGAGGCAGGCCTGAATAGAGGGAGGGAGGGAGAGGAGAATGGAATATGGGTAAGATAATAGGACGAGCTGTCTGTTAGCGTGACTACAGTCTCATCATCACTGGAGCTGTCTGTTAGCGTGACAACAGTCTCATCATCACTGGAGCTGTCTGTTAGCGTGACTACAGTTTCATCATCACTGGAGCTGTCTGTTAGCGTGACTACAGTTTCATCATCACTGGAGCTGTCTGTTAGCGTGACTACAGTTTCATCATCACTGGAGCTGTCTGTTAGCTGGAGCTGTCTGTTAGCGTGACTACAGTTTCATCATCACTGGAGCTGTCTGTTAGCGTGACTACAGTCTCATCATCACTGGAGCTGTCTGTTAGCGTGACTACAGTTTCATCATCACTGGAGCTGTCTGTTAGCGTGACTACAGTTTCATCATCACTGGAGCTGTCTGTTAGCGTGACTACAGTTTCATCATCACTGGAGCTGTCTGTTAGCGTGACTACAGTTTCATCATCACTGGAGCTGTAGCGTGACATCACAGTGACTACAGTTTCATCATCACTGGAGCTGTCTGTTAGCGTGACTGTTTCATCATCACTGGAGCTGTCAGTGACTACAGTCTCATCATCACTGGAGCTGTCTGTTAGCGTGACTACAGTTTCATCATCACTGGAGCTGTCTGTTAGCGTGACTACAGTCTCATCATCACTGGAGCTGTCTGTTAGCGTGACTACAGTCTCACCATCACTGGAGCTGTCTGTTAGCGTGACTACAGTCTCATCATCACTGGAGCTGTCTGTTAGCGTGACTACAGTTTCATCATCACTGGAGCTGTCTGTTAGCGTGACTACAGTTTCATCATCACTGGAGCTTTCTGTTAGCGTGACTACAGTTTCATCATCACTGGAGCTGTCTGTTAGCGTGACTAGTTTCATCATCACTGGAGCTGTCTGTTAGCGTGACTACAGTTTCACCAAAGCAGTCTGGAGCTGTCTGTTAGCGTGACTACAGTTTCACCAAAGCAGTCTGGAGCTGTCTGTTAGCGTGACTACAGTTTCACCAAAGCAGTCTGGAGCTTGGCCAGGAAAGCAATCATAACATAATGCAATACTGTTGGTCTATTTGCACACAGGGGTACAAACTAAGTCCTTGCATGTTTATAGTACCATAAAATGGATGGCTGAGAGAAGATATTGGTTCAGACCCAAGGAATGTTGGTTGATTTTAGCCTCGCATCTCAACTCACCCAGACATTCTCACTAATGGGTACTAAGCGTTTCCAAAAATGTGTGACATTTGAACTATTAATAATGAGCGTGTACAGAGGGACTCCCAGATAAGTGGTTTTGTAAAGAAGCCACCCTCTCACTCTAACGTCATGCATATTACTTGCGTTTGTTGGTTTGTCTGTTATGAATCTGAACACACAAGCGTCACTGAACTTTGCATGAGCAAACAGGCTCTGCCACGGGGGTTAAGTTGCCAAACAACCCATGAAAAGGTCACTGTGACTTGACCTGTTAAAGATGTCATCGTCCTCTCCTCCCCAGCCCCAGTAGTTATTAGGGAAGCCATTGATCTTCACATACTGCTCCTTGCTCATCGACGACACGCCTCCAAAGTACTGGTTGTATGGCAACCTGAGAGAGAGAGAGAGCACGAGAGAGAGAGAAAGAGGGCGAGAGAGAGAGAGAGAGAGAGAGAGAGAGAGAGAGGGAGAGAGAACACGAGAGAGTGGGGGGGGGGGGGGGGATGAGTAAGAGATATAGAGGGCAAGATAGAGAGAGAAAAATAGACCGGACAATTAAGAGAAAGAGAGGGGAAGCGAGAGAGAAATACACAGAAAGCATAAGAGACAGAGGGCGAGAGAGAGAGAGAGAGAATCAGAGATAAAGTGAAAACATTAGGTAAATATATGGAGAACACACATATGATAGAACTTGTTTTTAATGATGGTGTTTTTCTCTGCAGCTGAGACTGAGAGGAGGAAGAGGAGGAGGGGGAAGGGCAGGCACCGGGGAAACTGCCACGCTCATGAAGTTAGCAGGAGACAGGAAACCAGGTGACGTGAGGGCTGACAGAGGGCCTCTGCACCGTGGCTCCACCCCTCTGCACCGTGGCTCCACCCCTCTGCACTGTGGCTCCACCCCTCTGCACTGTGGCTCCACCCCTCTGCACCGTGGCTCCACCCCTCTGCACTGTGGCTCCACCCCTCTCTCTCTATCTGGTGCTTCTGCTTTAGTCCACTTCAGTGCTCCAGCTCCCTTTGTGGTTCAGTGACATGAGGGCTGACAGAGGGCCACTGCACTGTGGCTCCACCTCTCTCTCTCTCTCTGGTGTTGCAAGAGGGCTGACAGAGGGCCACTGCACTGTGGCTCCACCTCTCTCTCTCTCTCTGGTGTTGCAAGAGGGCTGACAGAGGGCCTCTGCACTGTGGCTCCACCTCTCTCTCTCTCTCTGGTGTTGCAAGAGGGCTGACAGAGGGCCTCTGCACTGTGGCTCCGGCTGCACCCCTCTCTCTCTATCTGGTGTTGCAAGAGGGCTGACAGAGGGCCTCTGCACTGTGGCTCCGGGTCCACCCTCTCTCTCTCTCTCTGGTGCTGCAAGAGGGCTGACAGAGGGCCTCTGCACTGTGGCTCTGGCTGCACCTCTCTCTCTCTCTCTGGTGTTGCAAGAGGGCTGACAGAGGGCCTCTGCACTGTGGCTCCGGCTCCACCTCGCTCTATCTGGTGTTGCAAGAGGGCTGACAGAGGGCCACTGCACTGTGGCTCCGGCTGCACCCCTCTCTCTCTATCTGGTGTTGCAAGAGGGCTGACAGAGGGCCTCTGCACTGTGGCTCCGGCTCCACCTCTCTCTATCTGGTGCTGCAAGAGGGCTAACAGAGGGCCTCTGCACTGTGGCTCCGGCTCCACCTCGCTCTCTCTGGTGCTGCAAGAGGGCTGACAGAGGGCCTCTGCACTGTGGCTCCGGGTCCACCTCTCTCTCTATCTGGTGCTCCAGCTCCCTTTGTGGTTCAGTATCATGTGGGCACGGACACAGTCGTCAAAGAACACACTGAAATGACCTCAGTGCTTAATGGCATGTTTGTTACAGAGCCTCGTGGTGTAAACGTCCCAATGTGACAACCTCACTCTACTGTTTCAGAGCAGACTATCACAGTGTTTCAGAGCAGGCTATCACAGTGTTTCAGAGCAGACTATCACAGTGTTTCAGACGATCAGTGTTTCAGACTATCACAGTGTTTCAGACTATCACAGTGTTTCAGACTATCACAGTGTTTCAGAGCAGACTATCAGTGTTTCAGACTATCAACAAATTTCAGAGCAGACAATCACATTGTTTCAGACTATCACAGTGTCTCAGAGCAGACTATCACAGTGTTTCAGGCAATCACAGTGTTTCAGGCAATCACAGTGTCTGAGAGCAGACTATCACAGTGTTTCAGGCAATCACAGTGTCTGAGAGCAGACTATCACAGTGTTTCAGAGCAGACTATCACATTGTTTCAGACTATCACAGTGTTTCAGAGCAGACTATCAGAACGCTATAGAAAACCAGCTTAGTAAGGGTTAGGGCAGAGAGAATAATAGTAGTACCTTTATTTGACACTTTCTTTCCTGGACAGTGTTAACAGAGCAGATCAAAGCGACCGTGACAGCCTCAGTTTCACTTTCTCAAAGTGTTTCCACGTATTCTGAAGGTGGCTGGCGTTGCCATGGCATCACAGGCGGAAGGGCTTCCTTGCTGACAGATTTGTGTTGTAACGGATCACATGTTCCAGATGCGGCTCTGAAGCTCTGAGTGAGGCTGGCCTAGTACAGCACTACTGCTACTGTTTAAACACTACCCATTAGGCTTAGCATTTTAATTGTGCCAGGTATATCATAAAATGTACAACTCTTTTTACACTTTGGCCCTTAATCACAATAAAAACATAAAATAATGAAAAGGAACAGACAGTAGCACTGATTTAAAGCAACAAACCACACCAGACAGATATACAGGCCTTCATCGAAACAGAACGTCCACAGCCAATGGAATAATCTTTTCAATAGAGGATTTGTATGCTATGAGTGATTTAGAAGACAATGTGAAGTATCCACCAAAGCTTATTCTAAATATCATCATCATCATCATCATCGTCATCGTCATCGTCATCTTCATCCGCTTTGTCCGGGGTCGGGTCGCGGAGGTAGCAGTTCCAGCAGGGCATCCCAAACTTCCCTTTCCCGGGCCACATTAACCAGCTCTGACTGGGGGATTCCAAGGCGTTCCCAGGCCAGTGTGGAGATATAATCCCTCCACTTGGTCCTAGGTCTGCCCCGCGGCCTCCGCCCAGCTGGACGTGCCTGGAACACCTCCCTAGGGAGGCAGCCAGGTGGCATCCTTACTAGATGCCCGAACCACCTCAACTGGCTCCTTTCTACGCAAAGAAGCAGCGGCTCTACTCCGAGTCCCTCACGAATGGCTGAACTTCTCACCCTATCCCTAAGGGAGATGCCAGCCACCCTCCGGAGGAAACTCATTTCCGCCGCTTGTATCCGCGATCTCGTTCTTTCGGTCATGACCCACCCTTCATGACCATAGGTGAGAGTAGGAATGAAGATAGACCGGTAGATTGAGAGCTTTGCCTTCTGGCTCAGCTCTCTCTCTTCGTCACAACGGTGCGATAAAGCAACTGCAATACCGCACCCGCTGCTCCAATTCTCCGGCCCATCTCTCGTTCCATTTTCCCCTCACTCGAGAACAAGACCCCGAGATACTTGAACTCCTTCACTTGGGGTAAAGACTCATTCCCTACTTGGAGTAGACAATCCATCAGTTTCCTGCTGAGAACCATGGCCTCAGATTTGGAGGTGCTGATCCTCATCCCAGCCGCTTCACACTCGGCTGCGAACCGATCCAATGAGTGCTGCAGGTCGCAGACCGATGATGCCATCAGGACCACATCATCTGCAAAAAGCAGTGATGCAATCCTCTGCCCACCAACCCGCAGCCCCGCTACGCCGTGAGATCCTATCCATGAATATCACAAACAGGATAGGTGACAAAGCGCAGCCTTGGAGGAGGCCAACCCTCACCGGAAACGAGTCCGACTTACTGCCGAGAACCCGGACACAGCTCTCGCTTTGGGAGTACAGAGATTGGATGGCCCCGAGTAGAGACCCCCTCACCCCATACCCCCTCACCCCATACTCTCGCAGCACCTCCCACAGTATCTCCCGGGGAACCCGATCATACGCCTTCTCCAAATCCACAAAACACGTGTAGACCGGATTGGCATACTCCCAGGCATTCTCTAAATATACGGTATTAAATATTTGAAATATTGGCCAGATGCAAATGTACCCGGCACAGGAATAGAAGACCTCCTCTGTCCTTGTTGTCTTAAGTCTTATAGCTAGTAAACCCAAACTGCACTGACCTGAGATAAGACGTGAGATAAGACTCAGTAAGAGATTGTTTTTGTTTAAGATTGCCGTATAAACCATTGACTAGCTGTAACATTCTCCGATCACTGAGACGGTGCCAGTTAACCTTGTCACATAGTAATCAAATCCATATTAGTAATGGAGTGTAGACTAACACCGGCAATAAACAGCATCAGGTGGTTTTAATATGATATGACTTACACAGCTGTCGGAGCTAACAGGGAGGGGTTATGAGGGAGAGACTGCTGACCAACACACCAGTTACTTTGGTGAGTCTTACTGAGGTCACTTCAAGCTGAGTCATGAAAAAGGTGAGTGATCATGTTTGTTTGCTTGTACCAAAACAAATACATACAAAAAGAGAACTGGTTTTAAAAAGAGAACTGTAAACATGACATTGTGACACTAACCTTCAGCCGCCCCAAATACCCTCACTCTGACTCCCTCTATCATCCTCAGACAGACCCTCACTGACTCCCTCTATCCTCTCCAGACAGACCCTCACTCTGACTCCCTCTATCCTCCCCAGACAGACCCTCACTCTGACTCCCTCTATCCTCCCCAGAGACTCTGACTCCCTCTATCCTCCCCAGATAGAGACCCTCACTCTGACTCCCTCTATCATCCTCAGACAGACCCTCACTCTGACCTCCTCTATCCTCTCCAGACAGACCCTCACTCTGACTCCCTCTATCCTCCCCAGATAGAGACCCTCACTCTTGACTCCCTCTATCCTAGAGACCCTCACTCTGAC
Organism: Galaxias olidus; assembly: GCA_026901105.3. NCBI lineage: Eukaryota > Metazoa > Chordata > Actinopteri > Galaxiiformes > Galaxiidae > Galaxias > Galaxias olidus. The sequence continues at coordinate 40,530 of JAPMUY010010674.1, forward strand.
TCCCTCTATCATCCTCAGACAGACCCTCACTCTGACCTCCTCTATCCTCTCCAGACAGACCCTCACTCTGACTCCCTCTATCCTCCCCAGATAGAGACCCTCACTCTTGACTCCCTCTATCCTCCCCAGACAGACCCTCACTCTGACTCCCTCTATCATCCTCAGACAGACCCTCACTCTGACCTCCTCTATCCTCTCCAGACAGACCATCACTCTGACTCCCTCTATCCTCCCCAGGGACCCTCACTCTGACTCCCTCTATCCTCACCAGAGACTCTCACTCTGACTCCCTCTATCCTCCCCAGATGGAGACCCTCACTCTGACTTCCTCTATCCTCCGCAGACAGACCCTCACTCTGACTCCCTCTATCCTCCCTAGATAGATACCCTCACTCTGACCTCCTCCATCCTCCCCAGATAGAGACCCTCACTCTGACTCCCTCTATCCTCCCCAGACAGACCCTCACTCTGACCCTCACTCTGACTCCCTCTATCCTCCCCAGATAGAGACCCTCACTCTGACTCCCTCTATCCTCCCCAGATGGAGACCCTCACTCTGACTCCCTCTATCCTCCCCAGATAGAGACTCTTACTCTAACTCGTCTTTCAAACTTAACCCAGCCGAGACAACGTTTGTTTGCTCCAAAGATCACAATTAAATAAGACCTTTTATCCTTCAACCTTCGGTATAAGGCCATCGTCTTAAGCCTGGACTAAACAAGGGGAGCGAAATGTAAATAAAAATAAAGACACTCTCTATCCCAACTGTACAATGATGTTTCAAAATGTCCCTGTCAAATCCAACAGGCACATTGGACATGATTTATCGTTCACAAACACTGCTAACCCTGACCTTAATCATAATGCCACGTCTACCGTCCAGGCCTCCAGAGATGGGTGTCTAAGAGTCCTGACCCAGCAGAAGCCAAACTACACACACGCCGGCTGGGAAACAGTGTCCATAACTTTGTGGATTGCTATGCACTTCCTGGTGTGTGGTGAGACCAAACAGTCCACAGAAACACTGTACCTACTTTAAGAGAGGTATGAACGCAATCTAGGAACAAGGGGAGATGATGAGCAATGAGTAAAGCATTCAAGCATTGTAAAACGAATGCGAATGTGTGAAACGTCAACCACCTAGCCAAGAAGCTGTCAAGTCAGGAGTGTGATTCAATCGGCAACCGGCTTCTTTATTGAAAAGAAAAAACAGGCTATAGTGGGAACAGGGCAGGACATGTACTTAGGCCGCTAGTCCAAGGTTAGTCATTTTCAGACTGTGTTTTAGAGATAGTTCCTCTAGGACACTTTAGGCCAAAGAAAAGAAAATAACAAATAAACAATCACTCCGTCTGCCTGCCTGCCTGCCTGCCTGCCTGCCACCCCCCCCCCCCCCCACACACAGTATTCAGTTGACAGAAAATTGTCCCAAATTGTATGAAATGTTGTTAGCCGAGCGTAAACTAAAAGGTCCTAAACCCCACAAAGATGTTCCATTCACCAAGGACAACGGACTGAAATCTATTTGGTCTCAAACATGAGGCTCTCCTCCCATAGAGCACCAATGTAGTATGTTCAGTGGTGCCTCATGTAAAGTCATCTGTTGTTACTAGCTCAACATTCGACTACACTTACAGTACCCTGGACTTTTACATTTGAACCACTCTTAACGCTGTGACTATGAGGAAGTAGTTAAATGACTGAAAAGTGACGGCCGTGAACTACAGTAAGCCTTGTTCACATGCAGTGGTCCCTCTGGCTAAGTCCATCAACTCAGTGAGCAAACATTAACCAGGGCAGGACAATGGCACTGCTTCCTACCCTTCAGGATATGGTATGTAGGTATACCAGTTTGTATTGACTTTGGCTGCAGAATTAAGCTTACCTTTTCAGGGTCAGACCCCCATACAATGCATATACAAATAAACCTTAAATATGGACAACGGACAAACCCATTGCTTTTAATACAGCTTGTGTTGACAGTATTCACACCTTGGGAAATCTATTCAAGTGTAGGCAAAGCTTGACACGTCCACCAATAGCTTCAGGCCACATTAAGATGGCATCCTTTTTTACACTTCAGCCAATGTTTTTTTGGTTTTAATAATGTCTATTCCTATTAAATTAAAACAGAGCTACGCTAGCCTGCTAAATACTGCAGCTCCTTCTATTGCACGTCTGGGGGAAGCGGCCCTCTCGTTGGTCTCACCTGAAGCCAAACTTGTCCATGGAGACAGACAGGTGGCGGGGCTGGCTGAAACACTTGTAGGTGTTGCGGTCGTCCATGGGAATGAGGTCGACGTCACTGAAGACGAAACAGTTGTAGTCGTACTCCTTCAGCGCCTCAGCGTAGCCGATGTTCAGGAGCTTGGCTCGGTTGAATGTTTCCATTCCATCCTGAATCATTCACAGGAACGACATAGCAAGAACACACAGGGATCAATTCAGAGGAACGACATAGCAAGAACACACAGGGATCAATTCAGAGGAACGACATAGCACGAACACACAGGGATCAATTCAGAGGAACGACATAGCAAGAACACACAGGGATCAATTCAGAGGAACGACATAGCACGAACACACAGGGATCAATTCAGAGGAACGACATAGCAAGAACACACAGGGATCAATTCAGATTAGCGCTTTGAATAAAATACTCATATTTGTTCTGTACACTAGGCTATGTTACAGAACCTAATGCTTTTATTTGACAAACAGGTAAAGAATTGTCCAGTATGTTCAAAATGTATTTAATAGTTGCCTATTTAACTTTTTATATATAGCATTTTATTTATTTTGGTCAATTTAGAAAACAACAATGCTAGTCAGTGAGAATGCGGTCTAAAATAACAGATCAGGTCAATGTTTTACCGCTAACGGTGTCACACATTAATCTGAGAGATGTATCCTGTCCAGACATGTGGCGTTAGAAAAGGAGCGTGACTCACAACCAGTTTGAGCAGAATTACTTTGAGAAACGGACAATCTCACGTTTTCTTATAGAGCTCTCAGTCTCAGGCAAAGCACATATATCTACTATCATACCGACAAGAAACACTGACTCTCTATAACAACATTACAAAACAAGTCAAATGTAAAATGTTTTTTCCTGTTAAATATTGTGATGAGGTAAGGTTTTGTTGGCTGTGTTTGGTGTCCCACTGGCAGAACGAGTCTGTAAGCAGAGCCAGTGCTAGGCGGCTGTGATTAGGCCAGTAAACAGACCATTGCACAACAGGGAATCTGGAAATCAACCATTTCAACACTTTCCTATGCAAAACCAAATCAAAGATTGTTTTGTGAGCACCAGGAGAACAACTTAGTTGACAGATAGACAGAGAGACAGATAGAGAGAGACATATAGATAGAGACAGATACAGATAGTTAGACAGAGAGAGATGGAAAGACAGATACAGATAGAGACAGAGACAGATAGAGACAGAGACGGAGACAGATAGAGACAGAGACAGATTGAGGCACAGAGAAGATCATTTACTTGACAAAATGCAAAGCCTCCCTTTTCGAAGGCCTAGGGGTATCTGTTTACACATCTCACCAGCTCCAGTTCAGACAGGATGCATTGTTAACCAAATCTGTCTCTAAAATATTTAAATGGAGGAGCCAGGGAAGGGGCCGCAACATAAGAGACGAATAGAGTGTGAGAGTTAGTAACATAAGAGACGAATAGAGTGAGAGAGTTAGTAACATAAGAGAGACAAGATGCCTAGAGACGATGAGCTAGAGAAACAAAGAGAACAGAGACACAGAGGGGCCCATTATCAGATTGAGCATGAAAAAACAATCAATGTGATTATTGAGCTCACAGTTTTCTTTCTAAACACATCTTATACACAAATTCTTAATTCATACTTTGAACAATCTGTTTGGGACACTACAGGAGCTAATAGATAAGGATATTTCTGTGGATAGTACAGACATTCACGGAAAGAAAGAAAGAAAGAAAGAAAGAAAGAAAGAAAGAAAGAAAGAAAGAAAGAAAGAAAGAAAGAAAGAAAGAAAGAAAGAAAGAAAGAAAGAAAGAAAGAAAGAGCGCGAGAGGAACCAAAGAAAGAAGCCCATATTACCAGTAGAACCCCACAGTCAACAGGGTCCAGAAATTGGCCAGAGCAAGCAGGGGGCCGATGTCACATCCTCCAGCAACAAGAGCCATTGGCTGGCCAAACACGCCTGACATGCAAAGGGGGTGGCGGTTTGAGCAGAGAGCAAGGACCAAATCAAATAACTACAAATATAAGGATTAAAAAAAATGTAAATAACGCGGGGACAAAAAAATTATAAAAAAGGATAAATGAATGGGAGAGGAGGGAAAAAAGAGAGAGAAGAGAAATAGAGATTGAATACATTGCAACATAGATTGAATCACTGCTTTCACTGCCCCTAGAAAACGGTTCGGCTACTCTAAACAGCGTCATTGAAAATGTAAAACAGCCATGACAGATCATTCCCCTCCCCACATTACTCCCATCTCTGCACTGAACAGTGTAATGTTTACTGAATGCACTACAGCTCAGTAAGTATGACTTACTGTCTACAGATCCACTACGGACAACGTGCATGAACTGTGCAATCAGCTGAAGCAAGTCCGGTTTCCACAGCTCCATTTTGTTATCATGGAGAAGAAAATAAACTATATACATATACAGAAGAAAAATATATATGATATGCCACTGCATGCACGGTGCAAAATAACACCTTGCCCTAAAGATTCAGGAAAAGAGATTTTATTTAGAAGGACAAATGAAAAGAATGAAGAGAAAAGTAGAATGTTTGGGGAAATGTCTGTGCATCTTTCTAAGGTCAGTAGTGTTTATTACATTTATAACCCACAAAACCTCAAAGCTACTACCGCTACCACTGCCCCCTCCCTCATCAAACCAGCATTATCATAGGAGAACCTGTCCCCCCTCCATCATCAAACCAGCATTATCGTAGGAGAACTTGTCCCGCCCTCCCTCATCAAACCAGCATTATCATAGGAGAACCTGTCCCCCCTCCCTCATCAAACCAACATTATCATAGGAGAACCTGTCCCCCCTCCCTCATCAAACCAACATTATCGTAGGAGAACCTGTCTCACTGCCCTCCTCCCTCATCAAACCAGCATGATCATAGGATAACCTGTCTCACTGCCCCCCTCCCTCATCAAACCAGCATTACCTGTCCCACTTTGGTCCTGCCACAACACCAATGTGAAGGCTGTTCTCTAGAAGGACAGGAGACAGAGACAGCTGAGGCAGACTAAACACACACATTGAGCTTGGTTCACTGAAGGACAGAACTAGTCTATCTATACTCTGAGATTCATGGTATAAGCAAATACCAGTCCCTCAACTTTTACATCTCACTTCCCTTTTTAAAAAGATTGAAGCCACTCTTTGCAAAGTGTTTCTAGAAGGGATTATAATAAGATGTTGATAAAAAAAGAACACACTTCCAAGCATAAAACTGCAGTGACTGGATACCAAGCAAACTGTCCACAAAGATATCGATGACCAACTTCAAAGGCTAAGGCTAATGTGAATCTGTAAACTGATCAAAAATTATGTTCACAGAAGGAACTAGATGATCTTAGAGAAGTTCTCAAAAGGCAGAAAGTATGACATTGTAAGGTAACATTTACACTTCTCTGTTTGTAAGGTAATGTTTACATCTTTCTGTTTAAATGTAAGCAATGTATAGGTGGCCTCTATGGATGGGGCCTGTGTGTTGTACGATAATACTTCACTTGGTATATTAACAAAACAGAACCCCTCCCTACCACCCACACGCACACACACACACACACACACACACACACACACACACACACACACACACACACACACACACACACAGCACCTGGATAATGACGTAGACTCCGTAGTCCAGCTGCTGTCGCTGGAGGATGGGGTGGAGGTAGTACAGCCAGAACTTGAGGTGTTCGTCGCGGCTGCGGAACGGGATGATCAGGGCCACCTTCTGGAGCGCCATGCAGTCCCTGGGTCGGTACCGCCCGCCAGGCTCCAGGTTGGGGTTCTCACTCCTTGTCAGCTCCAGGCTCACAGGGGACGAGAACTCTATCCGCAATGGTCCCACTGGAAGAAAGGAAGGAAGGAAGGCAGGAAAGAAGGAAGGAAGGAAGGAAGGAAAAGAAAGAAAGAAAGAAAGAAAGAATTAAACTTCCCTTTGTCACCACAAACAAAGCTCCCAATCATACAAAGAATAAGCAGGGCTCCAGTGCTTAAACGGGCAGGACGTCTAACCTGGGTCAAGTTACCTAGCAGACACAATAAGTAATATGTGGTCACATTGTAAGTCATAGGCTCATGTATTTATTACAGCTGTAATGTGAGCAGAGCATTTTAACTGGAACTATTTGCTATTAGATAGGGTTTCTTTTTAATCAAATCTCAAGATCAGCTTATAAAATTAATGTGTTTTGCCGGGAAGGTAGTTCGCTAAAGGTTTGTTCAAACGCCAACAATGATGATCAGACTGCAGCTGTCCAGACAGCATTTTATCACACTTGACCTTGAAGGGAAGATACTCTCAAAGATCCCATGGCTTGGGCCAACGTGACAAGCTCAACTAACAAGCTCACCTAGTTAGCTTTGTGTTAGTCCAACTTCCATCAAAATATAGACGTACTAATATAATCAGTAGATTAGCACAAATGCTGTGCCATATGCTTTGTCATTCTTTGCTTTTTAAAAGACAGTGCAATCATATTTTGGGGCAAAGTGGGCTGCCCTAAATAGAGACTCCTTACATAGACCAACATTCCAAAGACAAGTTCTCGTTAAACCAACCAGTAACTTCCATCAACACCCAACCGCTCGACATCTGACAAGTAGTCTCCTCAATAAACTAGTTAAAACTTACAAACGCCCATAAAAACAGACTTTTCCCCTTTTCCAGGATTTGTTAAGATCATCCTGTATCACCTTAGCGAACCGTTACGAGTTCACCCCTGCCCATATTCCTCGTTAAACAAGGGGAACATTATGTACAATATTTTATCAATACCCCCGTTACAGTTACAGAGAGGTTTCTATTGCAAAACTGCTATAGGCAGTATCGAGAATAACACTTGGCTAGGGTCATGAGGCTACTACTTACCAAGGAGTGGTGACGTTTCTGGGCACTTTTCAAGTTTTTTGAACTTTTCTTTCTCTGGCGGGACAGGTTGGGTTTTGATGTCTGGCGTAATTGCTGGCGTAATTGCTACAGTTCTCTGAGTTATACCATTTGGTTTGATTGGATTTAAAGTATGAGTTTGTTGATTTTGCACAAACGCAAACCGAATATCAAAAGACCTCACGTAAAAAATTAAAGTGACAGAGATATGAAGAAAGCATAGAAGAACAACCAACTTGCATGTTCTATGAAGAACATTAAAATTCAAATTTGAATCTGCCGGCATAATTACATATAAACTAGAAGTATTTTAACAAGTATCTATTCTAGTGTAGCCAACACCAAAAAGCCTTAATATAATTGATTGCAGGCTACAGCTGCCAAACTCCGCTATCTGCTTTTTCTGTAGCGCAGCTCCATTTTCTCTCGGTTCTTTCTAAACTTCCAAAAAGTTCCAAGCAGATGTTTTAGTCCACAAGCAACTTCGAATTGGAAGAAAAATGTGTTTCCAAATTGTGGCGAAAACGTTGAACGTTATAATATCCACTTCCCAGGGGCAAACACACACTAAAGCAAACCGGTCCAGTTAATATTACTTCATTCACTTCCTTCACAAAAAAGTGACATAACTATCCAACCCCGACAGCATCACCCCGTTAGCTGCAGTTACGTTCGCTAACGTTAGCTAGTTACAACGTTGATTAATTATCCAGAAAAATACAAAAAAGTTTACAATAGAATACAAACAGAGACAAGCGTTCAATCAGGTATAAAACTCAAACGTGTGTTTCTATATGGAACAACAAAGAGGGAAAATACGCTCAAAATAAGTATTTTGACCTGTAGCTCCGTGTCTCTTCAGACAAACTCTCAAGTTGCTTAGCTAGCTGGCATCTTCCGGGTGGGGGGCGGTAAGGGTCGTCAGTTAACGCCCCGAGAGCAAAGTCTAAATGTGTTGGGAAAAGAACGCGCAGAAACATTTATACAATTTTGTTTAATAAAATCAGATAATACAATTAGACACCCAATACTTTCAGATCCCTATTTTTTTTTTAAGAATTAAGAAAAACACTTAGGCTATATAAAAGGCATACAGTGTTAGATGTCACGGTCTAATTTTTTTGTAGCCTATAGGCGACTGTTCCAAGTCATTTCCTCTAACCAAAAAGAGAGGTTTATGTTATATTTACAACAAAATATGATTGATTTAATTCCCCAAAAATATTAGATATTCGGTTAAAGTAACCCTAACCCTACGTACATTTTGTAGCCTATCACTAAACTGTTTATAAAAAAGTCCAATTGACCGCATCAGCAGATTTTGTATTGAATCACACGAGCAAAACCTTAGGTCCTCAGATTAGTCTCACTATTACAAAGTAAAGATTACAAACCAGGGGGCTCTACACTCTAGATTCTAGATTCTAAAGTCTAGAAAAATCTATGGCAGCCTACCACTGGAATTTTTTTTTTTACTTCTTTTAAATTCCCATTAAAAGCTATTATTTTTACTTTCAAGGGCAAGATCACTTGTTGCTATGAATATAATTGCATAAATGTAACAGATTTTAATGTCTAATTGTTTGTGTTGTAATTTATTTGCAATTTTGAATTTCAATACATTCCTGTATCATATTTATAATATCAATGTTGTATGTTGACTTGTACATTCTTTTAGTTTTTTTTTGTCTTTACAAACACTTAGTAACGTTTGTTCTGAAACGTGATGATAAGATGTATTTTTAATATTATTGTTATTGTTGTTATAATTATACAAAAAATAAACCTTCCACATATTTCACATACTTATATATTGGTGAGAAAATATTGCAGAGAAACCAAACTTGGGCTTTAGCTAGATCTGCTAGTGATGTGACTGTCAAACGTTTAGACATCTTAGGAATACATGTATATACATGGTGAAAAGGGCCAAATCTACATATTACTTGAACAATTTATCTGAATGTGTAAACAATTCTGCAAAATTGTGGTTGGTGTTGTGTCTTCCACAGCAGATAATGCTAGATGTTTTAAACCGTTTTTATTTGTTTTTATAAAATCAGGCTCTCTTTTTGAAGATTGCAGTAGTTGTTGGGGCAGAAATTGCATCAGGAAAGGCTGTTGACACTTCTGTAGAAAAAGAGATAGGCCCTGTTCCAATTTCGTTCCAATGGAAATAGTGTTCCCTTCTGATTTGGACAATTTAATTGCTTGGAAGTTCTACATGCCTTTCGTAACTCCAAGTGCTCAAGTGACTTAAATAGTTTTAGACCCATCTCCATACTCCCATGTCTATATCAAAGATGTTAGAATATCTGTTAAATTAACAGCTTCTTACTTTTGTGTCCACCAATAATATTTTAAGCCCTTTTCAGTCTGGGTTCAGAGTTGGTAACAGCAGCCACTAGTAAACAATCTATATATTTATAAAGGGTTGACTGACTGAGACAAAGTATATTTTACAGCAGTGTTCTGTTTAGAGGGCAGGTAATGAAAAATTAAATAAAAAATACAAACAAACTAAAATATTTCAAATGAACAAATAATACAACTACTTTACAATCCAATGCACAGTATAGACACCCAAGGGATCATCACACGATGCCTCATGTCTGTCAAACGTTAAATGGACTTTGGACGGATATGCAAACTTGTGAGGTGGACTGTTGGAGGAGTCCCTTTGGCCTCTGGGCTGCTCCAGACTAGTAGAGGAGACGTCATTTGAAGATGAGGATGAGGGCGTTGTTTCGGGCCAATTATCCCAGCTTTGGTGGAGGTCATGCTGTTTGACAGTGAGACTGTTGTTACTGGTCTTGATGATAAGAAACGTAACATTGTGCAGCTTTGTTTATTGATTGGGCTTTTGAAACAGTTAAATACGTGACAATAAAGGTCAGTAGCATTTCCTTGAAGAGGCCAGAAAGATAAATAATACATGAGCACCGTCTTGTGGCAAACAATTATAAAGCAAGGACCATGCGGAAGCCGCTCTGAGTTCGGTAGCGTCACTTGCGTGGGGCGCAGAAGTAATCTGATAGCTTTTACTTAGACCACACTGCACTTAAACGTGTTGGTGTACCAGCTATTTAAACATTTGGAAAAGGTAAATCTAACTACGGATAAAGCAATGTTGTCTCGGTTATTGAAAGAGCACCAAGTTAAACAGAATGAGCGAAAAGAACTCCAAGGTAAGAAGGAAAAACGGATTAGGCACTATAAATTACTACTCCTCTAGCTAGCTAGCTAGCTAATGCTAAAAACACAACGACTTCCCCTCTAAATAGTGCTGTCCAAAAGCTGACGACACGAATAATACACTTTCCATTCAGCATTCAGTCTTTTTGCAATTGTTACGTAACTGTGTTTCTCACAGAAAGGCGCAGACGTGAGGCAATTGCTGCAGCAACCTGCCTGACCGAGGCATTGGTCGACCACCTCAATGTTGGGTATGTAGTAGCGATCCAACGTTCTCAGACTGATTTCCATTGTAGACAGTTTATCGTCCTCGTAGTTTATCGTAACACTGTTATATTACACTTTTGTGTTAAAAAAATTATGTTGCGTGACCCATAGGCTTGTTGATTAGCTGTATTGGTATTATAAGACCATGTACTTTTGACTCTTATCGACCTAAAGTTTCAGTTAAATGGACAGCCGAGCGGTAAGGATAACAAGTACGATCCATTTACTTATAGCCCAGAGGCCGGAGGAACCGTCCTCCGGTAGCGGTCGCGGCAATAATAGGGTTTCGTCCCCCCTCGATGTTGACCTATTTTACCGCTGCGTTGAACATATACCAATCAGCCACAACATTACAACTATCTGGGTTCCTATTGTGTAGGTCCCCCTTGTGCCACCAAAACAGCTCTGACCCGTTGAAGCATGGACTCCATAATACCTCTGAAAGTGTACTGTGGTATCTGGCACCAAGACGTTAGCAGCAGACCCTTAAATCCTGTAAATTGCAAGGTGGGGCCTCCAAGGATCGGACATGTTGTTCCAGTTCCAGCACATCGCACAGATGCTCGATCAGGGCCAAGTCAACACAGTGAACTCTTTGTCATGTTCCTCAAACCATTCCTTAACAATTTTTGCAGTGTAACAGGATGTATTATGCTGCTGAAAGAGGCCACTGCCATCAGGGAATATTGTTTCCATGAAGGAGTGTACTTGGTCGGCAACAATGTTTAGGTAGGCGGTACGTGTCAAAGTAACATCCACATGAATGCCGGGACCCAAGGTTTCCCAGCAGAACATTTCCCAGGGCATCACACTGCCTCTGCCGGCTTGCCATCTTCCCATAGTGCATCCTGGTGCCATCTCTTCCCCTGGTAAATGACACACATGCACCCGGTCATCCACATGATCTTAAAGAAAACGTGATTCATCAGACCAGGCCACCTTCTTCCATTGCTCCATGGTCCAGTTCTGACGCTCACATGCTCATTTTAGGCAGCTATTGGCGGTGGACAGGGGTCAGCATGGGCACTCTGACCGGTCTACGGCTACTCAGCCCCATACGCAGCAAGCTCCAATGCACTGTGTGTTTTGACATCTTTCTACCAAAGCCAGCCCAGCATAATTTTTATCAGCAATTTGTGCTACTGTAGCTTTTCTGTGGGGCCGGACCAGACTGGCTAGCCTTGGGTGCCCATGACCCGGTCGCCGGTTGCCCTTCCTTGGACCACTTTTGGGAGGTACTAACCACTGCATACTGGGAACACCCCACAAGACCTGCAGTTTTGGAGATGCTCTGACCAGTCGTCTAGCCATCAAAATTAGGTCCTTGTCAAAGTCGCTCAGATCCTTCCGCTTGCCCATATTTCCTGCTTCCAACACATCAACTTCAAGAACTGACTGCTCACTTACTGCCTAATATACCCCACCCCTTGACAGGTGCTATTGTAGCGAGATGATCAATGTTCTTCACTTCACCGGTCAGTGGTTTTAATGTTATGGCTGGTCAGTGTATAAGTAGGACAGACCTTTCAATGGTTTTAATGTTATGGCTGGTCAGTGTATAAGTGGGACAGACCTATCAGTGGTTTTAATGTTATGGCTGGTCAGTGGTTTTAATGTTATGGCTGGTCAGTGGTTTTAATGTTATGGCTTGTCAGTGGTTTTAATGTTATGGCTGGTCAGTGGTTTTAATGTTATGGCTGGTCAGTGTATAAGTGGGACAGACCTATCAGTGGTTTTAATGTTATGGCTGGTCAGTGGTTTTAATATTATGGCTGGTCGGTGGTTTTAATGTTATGGCTGGTCAGTGTATAAGTGGGACAGACCTATCAGTGGTTTTAATGTTATGGCTGGTCAGTGTATAAGTGGGACAGACCTATCAGTGGTTTTAATATTATGGCTGGTCGGTGGTTTCAATGTTATGGCTGGTCAGTGGTTTTAATATTATGGCTGGTCGGTGGTTTTAATATTATGGCTGGTCGGTGGTTTTATTGTTATGGCTGGTCAGTGTATAAGTGGGACAGACCTATCAGTGGTTTTAATGTTATGGCTGGTCAGTGTATAAGTGGGACAGACCTATCAGTGGTTTTAATGTTATGGCTGGTCAGTGTATAAGTGGGACAGACCTATCAGTAATTTTAATGTTATGGCTGGTCAGTGTATAAGTGGGACAGACCTATCAGTAATTTTAATGTTATGGCTGGTCAGTGTAGTTGAACGGCTTTCCTTTATCACAGCGGCTCACACTGCCACTTCCTGTTTAAACCAAGGCAAAGTGTTTGCCGCGCTGCGACTCTGGGTCGAGATTATACTTCCACGGATCAATAAATAGCTTGCTGTCATTCCTTAAATGAATAGTAGACATGCCACAGGAAGTTATCCTGTTGTGCAGGTGTGTTTCTGTGCCACAAATAGTTGGTGTTCTCATGAATTGAAAGATAATGAATGCGATGTTCAAAAACCCTAATGAAAAGAACAAAAAGAGAGGATGATACCCGGCCCAGAGGAAGCCCGGGGTCCCCTTCTGGAGCCAGGCCCAGGAGGAGGACCCGTCAGCGAGCGCCTGGTGGCCGGGCTTGCCACGGAGCCCGGCCGGGCATAGCCCGAAAAAGCAACGTGGACAACACCAACATCTCTCCATCTCCGTCCCGTGGGCTCACCACCCGCGGGAAAACCCAAGGGGGTCGGGTGCGCTGCCAGAAAGGTGGCAGTGAAGGCAGAGGTTTTCGACGGATCGGACCCGGGTGGCAGAGGCTGGCTTTGGGGACGTGGAACGTCACCTCTCTGGGAGGGAAGGAGCCGGAGCTTGTGCGGGAGGTAGAGCGCTACCAGCTGGATCTGGTGGGGCTTGCCTCTACGCACAGCCTCGGCTCTGGAACCTCACTCCTGGATAGGGGTTGGACTCTATTCTTCTCTGGAGTTCCCCAGGGTGTGAGGCGCAAGGCTGGTGTGGGGATACTCACAAGTCCCCGGCTAAGTGCCTCTATGTTGGAGTTCACCCCAGTGGACGAGAGGGTCGCCTCCCTACGCCTGCGGGTCATGGGGGGGAAAACTCTGACTGTTGTCGGTGCCTATGCACCGAACAGCAGTTCGGAGTATTCGGCCTTTTTGGAGACCCTGGATGGAGCCTTGTATGGGGCTCCTGAGGGCGACTCTGTAGTCTTGCTGGGGGACTTCAACGCACATGTGGGCAATGATGGAGACACTTGGAGAGGCGTGATTGGGAGGAACGGCCTCCCTGATCTGAACCCGAGTGGTGGCTTGTTATTGGACTTCTGTGCTAGTCATGGAATGGCCATAACAAACACCATGTTCGAACATAAGGATGCTCATAAGTGTACCTGGTACCAGAGCACCCTAGGCAGAAGGTCGATGATCGATTTTGTTATCGTATCATCGGACCTGAGGCCATATGTTTTGGACACTCGGGTGAAGAGGGGGGCGGAGCTGTCAACTGATCACCATCTGGTGGTGAGTTGGGTCAGGTGGCGGGGGAAACCTCTGGACAGACCTGGTAAGCCCAAACGTGTAGTGCGCGTGAACTGGGAACGTCTGGAGGAGTCCCCGGTCCGGGAGGCCTTCAACTCACACCTCCGGCGGGGCTTCTCTGGCATCCTTGTGGAGGCTGGGGGCATTGAACCGGAGTGGGCGATGTTCAAAGCCTCCATTGCTAAAGCTGCGTCTGAGAGCTGTGGTCTCAATGTCTTAGGTGCCTCAAGGGGCGGTAACCCTCGAACATCCTGGTGGACACCGGTGGTCAGGGGAGCCGTCCGATTGAAGAAGGAGGCCTTCCGGGATATGTTATCCTGGGAGATTCCGGGGTCAGTTGCAAGGTACCGACAGGCCCGAAGGACTGCAGCTTCGGCCGTGGCAGAGGCAAAGCAGCGGGTGTGGGAGGAGTTCGGAGAAACCATAGAGAAGGACTTTTGGTTGGCACCAAAGCGGTTCTGGAAGACCATCCGACACCTCAGGAGGGGAAAGCAGGGAACCATCCAAGCTGTATACAGTAAGGATGGGATGCTGTTGACCTCAATTGACAAGGTGATTGGGAGGTGGAAGGAACACTTTGAGGAACTCCTGAACCCGACAAACCCACCCTCTATAGTAGAGGCAGAGCTGGAGGATGATGGGGGATCAGCATCAATCTTCCTGGCGGAGGTCACTGAGGTAGTCAAACAACTCCACAGTAGCAAAGCCCCAGGGGTTGATGAGATCCGGCCAGAAATGCTGAAGGCTCTGGGTGTTGAGGGGCTGTCATGGATGACACGTCTTATCAACATTGCGTGGAAGTCGGGGACAGTACCTAAGGAGTGGCAGACCGGGGTGGTGGTTCCCCTATTCAAAAAGGGGGACTGGAGAGTGTGTGCCAACTACAGAGGCATCACATTACTCAGCCTCGCCGGGAAAGTATACTCCAGGGTGCTGGAAAGGAGGGTTCGACCGATAGTCAAACCTCGGATTGAGGAGGAACAATGCGGTTTCCGGCCTGGTCGTGGAACAATGGACCAGTTTTTTACCCTCGCGAGGATCCTTGAGGGGGCCTGGGAGTATGCCAATCCGGTCTACACGTGTTTTGTGGATTTGGAGAAGGCGTATGATCGGGTTCCCCGGGAGATACTGTGGGAGGTGCTGCGAGAGTATGGGGCGAGGGGGTCTCTACTCAGGGCCATCCAATCTCTGTACTCCCAAAGCGAGAGCTGTGTCCGGGTTCTCGGCAGTAAGTCGGACTCGTTTCCGGTGAGGGTTGGCCTCCTCCAAGGCTGCGCTTTGTCACCTATCCTGTTTGTGATATTCATGAACAGGATCTCACGGCGTAGCCGTGGGGGAGGGGGGCTGCGGGTTGGTGGGCAGAGGATTGCATCACTGCTTTCTGCAGATGATGTGGTCCTGATGGCATCATCGGTCTGCGACCTGCAGCACTCGTTGGATCGGTTCGCAGCCGAGTGTGAAGCGGCTCGGATGAGGATCAGCACCTCCAAATCTGAGGCCATGGTTCTCAGCAGGAAACCAATGGATTGTCTACTCCAAGTAGGGAATGAGTCTTTACCCCAAGTGAAGGAGTTCAAGTATCTCGGGGTCTTGTTCTCGAGTGAGGGGAAAATGGAACGAGAGATGGGCCGGAGAATTGGAGCAGCGAGTGCGGTATTGCAGTCGCTTTATTGCACCGTTGTGACGAAGAGAGAGCTGAGCCAGAAGGCAAAGCTCTCAATCTACCGGTCTATCTTCGTTCCTACTCTCACCTATGGTCATGAAGGGTGGGTCATGACCGAAAGAACGAGATCGCGGATACAAGCGGCGGAAATGAGTTTCCTCCGGAGGGTGGCTGGCATCTCCCTTCGGGATAGGGTGAGAAGTTCAGCCATTCGTGAGGGACTCGGAGTAGAGCCGCTGCTTCTTTGCGTAGAAAGGAGCCAGTTGAGGTGGTTCAGGCATCTAGTAAGGATGCCACCTGGCCGCCTCCCTAGGGAGGTGTTCCAGGCACACGTCCAGCTGGGCGGAGGCCGCGGGGCAGACCTAGGACCAGGTGGAGGGATTATATCTCCACACTGGCCTGGGAACGCCTTGGAATCCCCCAGTCAGAGCTGGTAAATGTGGCCCGGGAAAGGGAAGTTTGGGATGCCCTGCTGGAACTGCTACCTCTGCGACCCGACCCCGGACAAAGCGGATGAAGATGATGATGATAAATGCGATGTGGAATAGCACTTTTTAATTCATACAAACTATCAGCATTTGAATTACCTGGGTTGTGAAACTGAAGCACAGAGTTAAACTTAAATGAGCTTATAGAATGTACACATTGTGATTGTAACAATGTCATATTATCTTGACAGAGTTGCCCAGGCATATGTGAATCAACGTAAACTGGATCATGAAGTTAAGACCCTCCAGGTGCAAGCAAGTCAGTTTTCCAAGCAGACATCTCAGTGGATCACCATGGTAGAGGGCTTCAACCAGGCCTTAAAGGTGAGGTCTGCATCTTAAGCATCCTTATAGGGATAAAAATCCCCTTGCCGTAAAAACCGAATAACGTTTCCGGTCTTGTTCTGATCTACTTTGTAAACGACATAGCTGGGAATATTCTATTTTCTTAGGTTAACCTTTGTAAGCAACAAGGCTTTGTCAGATGACTGTTTGTGTTGTGTTCAATTAACCCCTTCTGGTCATGTATTTGTTGAATAGGAAATAGGGGATGTGGAGAACTGGGCTCGCAGCATTGAGATGGACATGAAGACCATCTCCACAGCTCTGGAGTACGTACACAAAGGTCAGCTCCAGGCGTCGTCCTCGTAGGCTCTCTGAAGAATAGAGCTCACGGAGTGATGAGGAACTCAACAATGACATTCACAATTAAAGACTCCAAGACAGAGGATGCTGGTCCTTGTAGTTAATATAACTCGAGGATTGACCCTGGGAGGAAATTCTGCCCGATGGCTGATTTTGATGAGGGCTTTTGTAGTAACTAGGCCCTGTGTATGTATCGGCTTTTAACAAAGAAACAGAAATAGCTCTGTCTGTATGGTGTTGACCCTAACAGTTTTAGCCTGATTTGTATTTTTGGGAAGAGATGGAAGCAAATTGGTGGCTGATCCTCTTTTGAAATGCATGCGGTCTCCATCTGGAAGACTTGTTTTGTTCTCTTTCTGAACAATGACGCTTGTGTGTTGAAGGTTTTACACCAGATAAAGTAGATTCCTGCTTTATTCAATAGATGTAGGTGCTGCCGTGAATTATTTTCAATGATGTGATTAAAATAAATAGAATCACATGACACAAATGACTGTTAAATTGCTGTTCAACTTTACAATCTTTTGTTTCTTCTTATAAAGTGATGATAAAGTTCTGCTGCTCTTTGTCGTGTTCCTGTCGTTTGAAAAGCTACACTTCATCTATCAAGCACCTATGTGAGGCTGTGGGGACTCCGTTTGGTCCCAAGGCATGTGACAGTGAAACGTACTCACTCACAACGTACTGCATCTATCAAGCACCTATGTGAGGCTGTGGGGACTCCGTTTGGTCCCAAGGCATGTGACAGTGAAACGTACTCACTCACAACGTACTGCATCTATCAAGCACCTATGTGAGGCTGTGGGGACTCCGTTTGGTCCCAAGGCATGTGACAGTGAAACGTACTCACTCACAACGTACTGCATCTATCAAGCACCTATGTGAGGCTGTGGGGACTCCGTTTGGTCCCAAGGCATGTGACAGTGAAACGTACTCACTCACAACGTACTGCATTCCTGTTGGGTAACAAAGCTCCCCTCCTCTGACTCAACCCTGTGTTCCAGATTACAAGGCTGTATCTTGGCTTATGATGCTGGTTATGAGAGCAGACCAAAGAATTTACGTAAAAAATAATCTGTTAACAAAAAGCTGCTTTATGATTATGAAAACGTGAGGTAGGAGAGTGATGTAAAGATGCTGGTTTTTCAAAAAAGGCATCCATATGTGGGATTAGTGAGCCTTCAAAACAGAAACACGGATTGAAACATGTTTAATGAACTCGATATGAACATTTCAGTCTTTAACATGCTCGGTGTAGTATCTCCATTAGAATTTAGAATGTTAGAACTATTACGATGGAACGCTTGAATTTTCTTCACTGAAACTGAGTGTACTTGTATCCTCCTAATCAAAAAATAGCTGAGTTGAACAATAAATCATACTACTGTTCAAGGGGACTATATTATTGTTTTAGAAATATATTTTTCATAGTTAGACAATGTTTGTTTTATAGTTTGAACTTCCACATCTCTTATTTACGTATCTGACCCACACACACATTGCCACACATGCTTTCATACCAAACACTGGCAGATTTAAGACGACCTATTGCAGCCTTGTCTTGAGGGATAAACTTGGAGGATAAAGCCTTTCCTGTCCAGTCCTACGCAGGAACAAGAGGGACCAATACTCTGAAGAGGGAGAACCAGCGGATATCCAACACGTCAAAAGGGCAAAAGGTAGGATTGTTCTATATATTTTATTGTTTGAATTATCATTGTTAATGCTGTTATTATATACGAAATATAAAAATGAACACATTATATTATGTTAAATACATTACAATAGTAATTTGCCTTTTATTAGACACATTTTTTCCCTAATCTTAAATCAAGTTAAATAACATTTTATGCTCTACTCATTATTTGTAGAGATTTGTTTCACAAACATATCCCCTAATTACCAAGTACCAATCACTCTGGGCACAATGAAACCTTTGTGAAGAAAAAAATAATCATCATTTGGATGAAACGGTTACCTTCTCCATCATTCGCTTGGAATTTGATTAATTGACTTATTTTCTTTTCTCAATGTTAGCATTGTTGGAATGAAAAAAAGTAATTAATGTAAAAATAATGTGTATATAGACTATACTCTTAATGTGTAAGACTACCATGTAGTCATTTTGCACTATACGTATTGCTAGCCCCTGATTTACCCTTCACTTTGCTTTACAACCCCCCCCCCTACCACCGCTAGTGTACCATCACAATATCTCACTCTCGCACTAACTGGCCCGAGAGCTAATGGGTTTGGAGTATCTGAGAGGCTTACACGGCGTAGACAGAAGAATTACACTTTGTAGAAAACACTCAAGGCCCTCCCCTAAACCCCTGTCCATTCACCAAAGCCTCCCTTTGTTTTCATAAGAGCATTATTCAACTATTTCATCTCACGTGCCGCATTCAACCGTTGTGTCATCTAAAGCAGGCAGTGGGGAATAGCACGCGTACACGTGTTCCAAGATGTCTGTTAAAGAGAATCCCACAGTTAGTGCAAACAGCTTTTATACTTTTACTAACAAATCCAAATACTACCATGATCTTCGACCATGTTATAATTACAGTTATGACGAATGTAGGTACAGCTTCATAGATTACATAAAATATATATTTATGGTAAATTACGTAACAATTTACTGTTTATCCAAGGTCATATGTCAAAACCACTGGAAACGAGTTCTGAATATATTGGCAAATCCTTATAATTTTTTTTCCTCTTAGAACTCTTCCAGATTTTCTCTCCTGCCGTAACATGGATATGGAATATCTGCATGAAATATTGGGGTAAGTGTTTCTCTCATAACATATTTTCACCACATTTTGAGTGTTCTACTTAGTAACTCAAACTGACGGTAAACACTGTTTGTTGGCCTGGTACTAAAAGACGATGGGTTCTAGAAACAGTGCAGGGGATGGTAGCATTAGTAGCATTAGGTTTGGGTAAACTAACCCCAGTGTGAAAATGTGAAGTGTGACAAGGGATTAAAGCCTGTTGTAGAAAACACACAAATCCCACAAAAACCCCTGGGATCCTAACCCTAACCCTGGACAAAGTCAGCGAGTTCACTAGCCTCGTGTTATTTTTATTTTTTACCTTTCTATCATAAACAATATTTAATTAAAAAAATTCTTGATTCTGCTTTCTTTACATTGCAGTCTAATACAATACAACATACAGTATACTATACCATGTCATATATTTATTGTTAATTTCTGGCTAATACATTCCCCCACTCTTTCAGGAGAGAAAACGCCTGGCTGTATGGAGCGGCATCGTTCGTGGTCCTATGGGCGTTGGTGTGGCTGTATCGGGACAGCCTGGAGGTTGAAAACCTCAACGAGAAGTACGTCTTTGTGACCGGCTGTGACTCGGGCTTTGGGAACCTGCTGTGCCGGAAGCTGGACCGCCGTGGGTTCCACGTTCTGGCAGGCTGTCTGACGGAGAAGGGCGCCGATGACCTGAAGAGAGCAGCGGGACCTCACTTGAAGACTGTGCTGTTGGACGTTACCAGCCTGGACAGCATACAGAAGGCCATGGAGTGGACCAGGAAGGAGGTCGAAGATAAGGGTAATAATGATAATAATAATAATAATAATAATAATAATAATACATTTAGTTTATAGGCCTAACCCTAACCCTAAGAAGGAGGTTGGGGATAAAGGTTATAATAATAATAATAATAATAACAATAATAATACTAATATATATTATATTATATATTATATATATTATTATATCTCCACACTGGCCTGGGAACGCCTTGGAATCCCCCAGTCAGAGCTGGTTAATGTGGCCCGGGAAAGGGAAGTTTGGGATGCCCTGCTGGAACTGCTACCTCCGCGACCCGACCCCGGACAAAGCGGATGAAGATGATGATGATGATGATAATAATAATAATAGTAATAATAATAGTAATAATACATTTAGTTTATAGGCCTAACCCTAACCCTAAAAAGGAGGTCAAGGATAAAGGTAATAATAATAATAATAATAATAATAATAATAATACATTTAATTTATAGGCACCTTTTTACACACCACGATGCATAGCATGGAATATACAAAACAGTATAATATTCAATTTAAAGGACAGAACGGGGTAGGAGACTCTTTGCTGTGTCCTATTAAATGTAAACCTGCCTGTCGTTGCCACATTGTTATATAAAGTAATTTGGGGGCTAGCAAGCCATTGTTTTTACAAGGAAAATGTCATATGTGTCTATTGTCTTATTTTAATGTCTTCTGACCTTTGTGTCATGAATAGAGTATCATGGTTGCCACAGCAGCACCTCTGATTAAAATGTACTTCAAGTAAAAATGTGTAGTTTTCAAATGAAGAGGCAACAAAGCCAAATATAATCACTATCTACTAAATATGAACATCCTGTATATGTGTTGATCCTGTGTCCTGCTGTATTTGTCCCCAGGACTGTGGGGCATCGTGAACAACGCTGGGCGCTCCCTACCCATGGGCCCGTCTGAGTGGATGAGGGTAGAAGACTTCCACAGCACCCTCAAGGTCAACATGAACGGCTCCATCGCCATGACGATGACCTTCCTGCCGCTCATCAAGCAGGGTCGCGGTCGGATCGTCAACGTGGCCTCGGTGCTGGGCCGCGTGGCGGCTAACGGTGGGGGCTACTGCATCTCCAAGTTCGCTGTGGAGGCCTTCTCCGACTGCCTCAGGTAAACGGGGCTGACGAAGAGGCTGCCTACTGCTCTCAAACATCCCTTTTTTATTTATTTAAAAAATCCTATAACAACCTCCTTCAGGCGTCCCAAACCAAGGTTAAGAACCACTGCTCCAAACTACCACCAGCCCTGGTTTACACTATTATTATCACACTGCTCATGAAAATGTCTCAGTATCAAGTCTCCTCTGCCTCCCTCTTCTTTCTTCCTCCCTCCAGAAGAGATATCAGCTACTTCGGGATAAACGTGTGCATCATCGAGCCCGGCTTCTTCAAGACAGCCGTGACCAGCCTGGAGCCGATTGAGAGAGAGCTGCATCGCCTGTGGAATCAGCTGACTCCTGAAGTCCAGGCCAGTTACGGAGACAAGTATCTGGAGAAGTGTAAGTATTAATGGGCCTCCGTCTCCACGGAGGAACCTCATCTGGCAGCACTTAATC
Organism: Galaxias olidus; assembly: GCA_026901105.3. Taxonomy (NCBI): domain Eukaryota; kingdom Metazoa; phylum Chordata; class Actinopteri; order Galaxiiformes; family Galaxiidae; genus Galaxias; species Galaxias olidus. The sequence goes on from JAPMUY010010674.1 coordinate 62,548, forward strand.
ACACAGTTACTTTACCAAGTTCTCTTATCAGACCTCTTTCTCTCCTCTACTGCATTGGTGTGATTGTTTTTATTTTAGTACATCGATAAAGCTTTTTTGGTCTTTAAAGTGGTGTGCGTTTACGTGCTTCTCTCTGACAGCATTTAGGGTCACATGGACATAACCACGTATTCAAAGGGTTGTTTTCACACCACATTTACACAGGGTCTTAATCTGACAGCACTTCATTTACACAGCTACTTTAACAAGGTCCCCTAATTAGGATTTTTCTTTCCTCTGCTGTATTGGTGTCATGCTTTAATGATATCAAGAAAGATATTTGTCTTTAAAAACAGTTCACGTTGTTATCACATGGGATTTGACATAGAGGTCAAAACTGAAGACGTAAGATTATTAACCAAAAATGAATTGCACTAATGCAGGTGCACCTGACTGCTTAGAATACTATGGTCATGGTGTAGCTATTTGCACTTGGTTTATTCAAATATCCACACTAAGAAAGTTGCACTTTACTCTCCCCCTAGACCACATGAACATTATTATGTTCCTTTTTTGGACAATATTTTTCTGTTACTTTACATACTTACAGAGTGTAATATAAATTTGTTGTTGTTGTTGATGATATCTTACCCCTCTAAACAGACATCTACATCCAGCGCTTGATCATGAATGCCATTTGTGACTCGGACCTGGCCAAAGTGACCAACTGTATGGAGCATGCGCTGACCTCCGCCCACCCCCGCACGCGCTACAGCGCTGGCTGGGACGCCAAGCTGTTATGGATCCCCCTCTCGTACATGCCAGCTTGTTTTATCGACATAGCCCTTAAGCTCGTGCTGCCACGTCCTGCAAAGAGCGTGTAACATGTTCAAGTTCTAGAGAGGAATGTGAAGTTCAAAAAAATAAAGAGGACATTTTACAATCCAGTTAATAAATTTTTTTGTTTTTGCGCTGATGAAGTGGATGCCATTCTTTAGGAATTAAATTGGCTGTATATTTTGCCTATAATTTTTCGAAATATTTACAATGCACTGAAAGGACCGCTGTAATAGCAAAGTTTAATTGAACAACTCCTCACTGTTTCTAGTGTGTATTTTGTACTACTCAAGGTTAAGCAGAAAATGGGTTGTACTAATCGCATCCAATATGTATTTTCCATTTTATAATTTGGCTACTTTGTCAGAGACGTTTCTGCTGGTCAGCAATTATGGTTGGGAATATTGGAGTAGACCATTTGCACTAAGTAGGTTAGTTATTAATTAATTCATAGCCTTAGGCTAAATATAATCGTGTTAGAAAAAACTCTCTGAAACATTTTGTCCGTTTTATTAAAAAGTTATCTGCCAGCCATTAGCTTGGTCACTTAGTTTATAAATTTGCACATATAATTTTCATGCACCTAAACTTTTTTTTATCAACATATTGAATATTATTGAGTGTGAATTTGTACATAGATTTTTGTCCAATTTCCTCTCAGACAACCTCACAGTTTAATTTCCCTCACAGCTAACGGCACACTCACGAGTTTATGGCAGCTAGGCTCCTCCGCCACAGGTTGGATTCTTTCCAAACCGGTGAGCAAAGCGGCGCAATCCATGCGTGGACTAATCTCGTTTACTACAATAACAGATCACCTCTTAGATTTATTGGTTGCGTTTTGTCAAGGGTGGGTTTAATTGCCGTGCGCATGATGTTATTTGACTCTCCAATTTAACTAGTCGATTTATGAGTCACGCTCTTTATTTCCCAAGGTAATAAGGAGTATAATTTCCGACCGGACATGACCGCTCAGCATCTCCAACCGACTTGAAGTATACATATTGACACCGGATCTTTCGAATTTACAACTGCACGTCTGGCAACACTAACTAATATACTAATACATCTATTTATCTTAAATTTGTACAGCATATTTTCAACATCAATGTTACAAAGTGCTTTGCATGCGCAAAATATACAATAATAAGTTAAAGCTTTATTAAACATACAGTAAGGGAGCCAGTGCAGAGATTTAGGGATTGGTTTAATGTGATCCCTTTCTGTTTTTGTTAAGTCGGCTGCATTCTGTACTATATAATTAGGCGTAGAACTATAAGGTATTTGCATATTGATCTGTATGTGATACTATTGTGCAAAGGTGATTATTAGCAGTAGGCTATACTGCCAGATCTTCAGCCAGCAAGAGATTTCAATAATGCCATGACTGAAATCATTTGTAGCACACTTTCTCTTTATGTAACATAATTCGTATATTAAAAAGTCTACTATATTATATCTACAATATCAAATCTTCATCTAAAAAAATTAAAACCATGTAGCCAGCGAAACGTATCCTGTTTCTTTAATTTCTGATTGGTTATGGCACTGGCTAATAATATTAACAGGTGTTGACTGAGCAAGGCAAAGTGCGTTCCTATTGCAACATTCAACCACCGCAGCAAGCAGACAGCTCTATGTGCGTATTGCTCAAAGTGCGTATTGCTCTCGCTCTCTGTTGTCGACAGTCTGACTGTCGTGGGGAGCTAACGCTATAGCTACCGGGGTCGGTATTATTCCAACAGCCCTCGAACTAGCTTAGATTCTTATTGCAGTCTTATTCCGTATGCGCCACGTAAAATAATGCTTTGTTTAAAATTATTACGTGCGACAAACTCTGCCGCAATTGAGCTGCTAGTTAAATATGCAGCGAGGAAAGTATTTGGGTGTAGCGTTCAACAAGTGCATTGTCTCAATACGAATTCTACAGGTTGGCATCAGCACATTTCCGCAGACCTGGACCATGCGCATGTGAAAAAGTGAGTTTATATGGCAGCACGATTATTTAACAATTCACTTAATGTGTAGAGGGGGCGTGCCCTCATGACTTTTTACAGTGTATGATATTAAACCAGTTTATCAATGACAAAGTTGACGCATGATTTATGCAGACTGTAGCCCCAGTTATTTGCACCTCTACCTATGTCTAATGACATGACCATCCATGCATGTCTAGAAATTACTGGATGTTCTGAAACCAGATGAACATAACGAACTTTAAATCTTCCAAGCAGTACTTTGTGTTTAAATAAATGTTGCCAATGCCTTTTTTATGTATTCATCATAACATTAGATCATGTCGTGGCAATACAGGTGACAGTATTGTTTGTTGTCAGATAGCTGATTGTTGCTTCATTGATCACTGACCAATAATGAGTGGCCGTTGCCCTTGCAGAGGTGTGAACAGGCATAGCCTGTTTACAGGGGTTGAAGATATGCTGTTCTATACTATCACGGAAGGAAGAGAACAGGTGACGGTCTCACACTTCATCACTGTAAGTAACCAGGAAGATCTTAACCTTAAAGTCCATGTGCTAGCCACTCCCATCTCTGCTCTTATTATTTAATGGATTTAAATAAATGTACTTTAATGTCATGAATTACTCTGAAATTACTATCATTTTAATAGCTTAGCTTTAGTTTATCAGGCTATGCACTATAGCTATGTCGCAGTCATGTGTTAAAATGTATTTTGGAATGCATGTTCAGTGCAGGATTAGAGTTAGCCAGGATTGAAAACCCTTTAGGAAACACGCTCACATACTGTACCTTATTGATTAAATAAGTGCATACAGTATATACAAAACAACATTTTTTATATCTAGGCCTTGGTGCCATTGTTTAAAATAGAGGAAGTTAAAAAATGTAAAAAGCAGTTGGCTGCCATACCCAACCCTGCAGGCCCTTGCACAGCTATTCTATTCCTAAACTATGCTGCTTGCTGTTTATCCTGTAGGCCAAAACACAGCTATTCTATTCCTAAACTATGCTGCTTGCTGTTCATCCTGTAAACCCATGCACAGAGATTATATTCCTAAACTATGCTGCTTGCTTTTGTCCTCCTGTAGGCCCATGCACAGAGATTATATTCCTAAACTATGCTGCTTGCTGTTCATCCTGTAGGCCCTGAAGAAAACTGGCCTGCACACGTCCGACCCGCGGCTCAAAGACTGCATGACCAAACTCCGGAGCACTGTGAAGGATTCTTTCAGTGAGGTTATGATGGACCGGGAGCTCTTTCACAAGTGAGTCTAAAAAGCTCATGTGACACCATGTCAAACTACATCATATCAAACTACATCATGTCAAACTACATCATATCAAACTACATCATGTCAAACTACATCATGTCAAACTACATCATGTCAAACTACATCATGTCAAACTACATCACCAAACTACATCATGTCAAACTACATCATGTCAAACTACATCATGTCAAACTACATCATATCAAACTACATCACCAAACTACATCATATCAAACTACATCATATCAAACTACATCATATCAAACTACATCATGTCAAACTACATCACCAAACTACATCATGTCAAACTACATCATGTCAAACTACATCATGTCAAACTACATCACCAAACTACATCATGTCAAACTACATCATGTCAAACTACATCATATCAAACTACATCATATCAAACTACATCATATCAAACTACATCATGTCAAACTACATCATATCAAACTACATCATATCAAACTACATCATGTCAAACTACATCATATCAAACTACATCACCAAACTACATCACCAAACTACATCATATCAAACTACATCATGTCAAACTACATCATGTCAAACTACATCATATCAAACTACATCACCAAACTACTCCTGTCAAACTACTCCTGTCAAACTACTTCCCTACCAAGTCTGAAATACCAGACAACACCTCTCAAACTACACCTCTCAAACTACACCTCTCAAACTACACTAGTAGTACACTAGTACAATAACCACTCATCCTAGACACATTACACATTTGTAAATACAAATATGTGCTATACTTTGAAATATTACTTTGACCATTGCTTGAGTGTCCTGTTTTTGTCATAGTGCTTTGACATGTGCTTGAGTGTGCTGCATTGGAATTAGTGGTTTCACCAAGACCTTGAGTTTGCTGTGCAATATTTGAAATAGTAAGTTAACCAAAGACTTGATAGTAGTAGAACTGGAGTATGCTGTGTTTGAAGTAGTAGGTCTAGAGGATGCTGTGTTTGAAGTACACTTACTAATGCTTGATTTTGCCAGATTTTAATTTGCCTCACAAAGGCTTGATCGTTCTGTAATTGAAATAATACATTTACTAAGGCTTGAGTTTGCTTTATTAGAAGAAGCACTTTGAGCCTAGCCCCACCTCTCTCTTCTCTCTCTCTCTCTCTCATCACGTTTTATGCTGCCAGGTGCCATGACGACACGGTTATTTTTATCAAGGCCTCCCTCTCTACATTCCTCGTTAACTAAGGATGTGTTCCTGTCTTTCTCGGTAACGCACACTCTGGCCCACTCTTTCAGGACATAGGCTGCACACAGATAAACATTACGCAGTGCAAGGACAGATTATGGCTGTATACTGTGGCCTTATGCCCTATACTGCTACAGCAGTCTGGTGTACTCTGGGATTAATAGCCCTAACAACCACACACACACACACACACACACACACAATTGATCCTGTGATCTTAGTGTGAGTGAATCCGTAAATGCTTCTGTGCTCGTGCCTGGTGAGACTTGGCAATTGTTGTGGAAAATCCACCGGAGCCAAGTGGGAATGCACGTATAGTTCTGAATGACCAAACACGGTAATTATACTCTCTGGATCCTCCGGGCAGCGCACACTTCTGCAGCTCCACTCCACCAGAAACAAACTCAGGGGAATGACCTGCTTGGGTCCTCTATGGCCACAGTGCAGACAGCTATGTAGGCCTGGGCTTGTGAGTGTGGAAACTATCTTGTCCTTGTTTAACTTGTTGAAAACTCAGAGGCCAATAATTAATCTATTAACCTTTTGATATGTTTCATGTGCACAATGCCCTGAGCAGTCAGTTGGAATAGTTGTGTGTTCTTTGTTGGCAGGTGTGTTGGAGGGAACATAGTTCTGCTGATTCAGGCCTTTAGAAAGAAGTTTATCATCCCAGAGTTTGATACGTTTGCAAACAAGATCAACATGATTTACGACGTGGTGAGGAAACAGGACGAGGGGCAGGTACATTCCTTTGTTCTTCTTCTCCCTCTCTTTTTCTCTCTCTTTCTCTCTGCCTTTCCCGTTCTCTCTCTCTCATTATGTGTTTATCTCTCTCTTTCAATCATTCTTCATATGTCTCAACATTATTAATTTGCACCAGTCCTACTATTACTTGCCGCCCCATCATGTTGTAGTTAACTTTTAGTGCTAGTTGTGTGTGTCTTCCTTGCTGTTCTGCAGGTAGCGGACTACATCCCCCACCTGGCCAAGTTCAGCCCGGACTTATGGGGGGTCTCACTGTGCACGGTGGACGGCCAAAGGTCAGCGGGGTTATTTTAGTATTAAGTAAATTAGCAAAGTTCACCCTGTACAACTGATGTCCAAAGGTCAGCAGTATTATTCTTTTCTGTTCTCCTGCGTGGTACTTTTTACTCTCATATTCTAGTCTTTTCTGTTCTCCTGTCTAGTACTTTTTACTCTCATATTCTAGTGTTTTCTGTTCTCCTGCATGGTACTTTTTACTCTTTTATATTCTAGTCTTTTCTGTTCTCCTGCATGGTACTTTTTACTCTCATATTCTAGTCTTTTCCCCCTTCTCTTTTTCTCTATCATTTCTGCAGTAACCCTCCCCCCTGTCTTCCCTGCAGACACTCGGTGGGCGACACCAAGCTGCCGTTCTGCTTGCAGTCGTGCGTGAAGCCTCTGGAGTACGCCATGGCGGTGCACGAGGCAGGGACGGAGAAGGTGCACAGCTACGTCGGCATGGAGCCCAGTGGCCTGAAGTTCAACAAGCTGTCACTCGATGAGGATGGTGGGTAAGGCCAGAGTGTCGTATGTGGCTCTTTAAAGATCAACGTGTTTTTAATTTTAGTGTTCATTTGATGTTTTTTTTTAAAAAAAATTACGTTTTGTTTATGTTGTCTTAGAGCTAGAATACATGTTTTCTGAATTTGGATTAAGTTTTTTGTAACGGGAGTAGTAATATTTGTTGTTGTGAATGTGATCGTTTGAAAGCTACTGTATACCTATACATACACATGACCTCCACTGTACACGTGTTCACCTGATCTAACTTGATCATCTAAATCTCAGCAGTTAGCAAAGAGAGAAAGTCGGTAAAAGTTCACGTGTATCGATTATATTAACCTAGTTTATTTTGGCCGTATTTCTCATATTGATTTGTTTTACACACCATCATCTGTGTGTTCTTTGCACCTGTAGACAAACCTCACAACCCTATGGTGAATGCAGGGGCCATCGTCATCAGCTCTCTGATCAAGGTAAACACACCCGGCCACCATGGCCTTGGGGGATCTCTGTGTTGACTCATTCAAATCCAGCCTCCATGAATCCCAGATGTCACTGCAGTGTCACTGACCTGCTCTCTCTTTTCTGATATGTACTGTGCCCTAGGCTGGCCTTTTTCATGTTGGCTGGTAGCTGCACTGACGCATGTGACACACCAATCTCTAACCACATTTCCTTAATTCAACCTGCTAAACAAAAGCCTGTACTAACACATAGAGACGAGGGAAGGCTTCAAAAACAACAACAACGTAGCGGTTGAAGCTAGAGTTAGCATTAGGGTTAAGGTTAGGGCACTGAGCTGCTGTGAGTGAAGTCAGATGTGTTACCGGTTGTCTGGACCTGTTTACAGACCTAGGTGGTGAAGGGGCCCTCAACAAACATTTTGTTTGTGCACTTTTTTAAGGTTGCTTTATACTAGTAGAGCATAACAACCACTAATTGCAATAAATAAATTAACATTTAATCTGGGCCAATCTTGAAGGTATCCTATGTAACAAAAAATACTTTTTGGGGTTGTGACTTGACTATGCTTGTGGAAAACTCTAGTGGCTGGTTTAATGTGACCTTGACTGGAGGAAGGGCCAGAGAATAGCCAAAAATGGAGCTGTTTAAATGGTGTGTGTGTGCGTGCGCGTGTGTGTGGCAGTGCTATCTAAGGCATGGAAGATGAGACAAACAAAGCAGGTTATACCACACTGATACTGTGTATGGAGACATACTGTAATGCACAGTATTAACGGTTGACCTCTGGAGAGTATTACAAGGTACAACAGACTGATTTATAGGCGTAGATTGAAGGTACATGTGTTACTAATGGCACATTCAGCACAGGGCTGTTGGTTTAACCGCTGTTATGTCCCCCGTGTTCATACTACATTGTAATGTTTCTTGAATAACGCTGGGTAGCTTTCTATGGCTGGCATTTAATTTCACTGATTATTTCTACATATGAGATGTACTGTGTATGATACCTTAACCTAACACTGGTGATTTCTACATATGAGATGTACTGTGTATGATACCTTAACCTAACACTGGTGATTTCTTCTCTTCACTGGCCAGCCGGGATCGAACAAAGCAGAGAAGTTTGACTATGTGAGTAGTGAACCATAACCATGCCTCTACATAGAGAGAGAGACATAGAAGCTATGAAATATATAATGAATATTCTGTGTGGTTCTTCTTTCAGGTGATGGACTTTGTGAAGAAGATGGCAGGTAGCGAATATGTGGGCTTCAGCAATGCCACGTGAGTTCATTATGTCTAAAACAGATCAAATACAAAATAAAGCTATTTTAATAGTTCTCTCCAAGACTACATCTAAAACTTATGAAACTATTTTAATAGTTCTCTCCAAGACTACATCTAAAACGTATGAAACTATTTTAATAGTTCTCTCCAAGACTACATCTAAAACTTATGAAACTATTTTAATAGTTCTCTCCAAAACTACATCTAAAACTTATGAAACTATTTTAATAGTTCTCTCCAAGACTACATCTAAAACTTATGAAACTATTTTGATAGTTCTCTCTGTAGTAAGTGATTTTACTGTTTGTCTCAGGTTCCAGTCTGAAAAAGAAACTGGGGACAGAAATTTTGCGATCGGCTATTACCTGAAGGAGAAGAAGGTAGAGTGCAGAATACACAAAATGAGATGGTCTTTAATGTTTGATGTGCAGTGTACAGTCGACTCAGATGAGATTATAAGATCATGTGATATTGACAGCAATGTTTGATGTGCAGTGTACAGTCGACTCAGATGAGATTATAAAATCATGTGAAATTGACAGCAATGTTTGATGTGCAGTGTACACAGTTGGCTCTAGATGAGGTTATATAGTAATTTATACTGACAGTAATGTTTGCTGTGTTTGTTTTGTAGTGTTTTCCAGAAGGAGCAGATATGATCGATGCACTGGATTTCTACTTCCAGGTGAACCACAAACACAGAATTCATACAATAAAAAAAATCAAGAATGGGCTCTGGTGATGTGCTGCTATACAGTCCATTGACCTCTGACCCTGTCTGTACTATTCCCCCCCCGTCCCCCGTCCCCTCTCAGTTGTGCTCCATCGAGGTGACCTGCGAGTCAGGAAGTGTCATGGCCGCCACGTTAGCCAACGGAGGGATCTGTCCAACCACGGGGGAGCAGGTCCTGAGTGCGGAGGCCGTACGTAACACCCTCAGCCTCATGCACTCCTGTGGCATGTACGACTACTCCGGGCAGCTGGCTTTTCACGTGAGCGAAAACAAGCTACCCTGTGTTTTGGTTGTTTTTATTAAGGGGGTGAGCGGTGATTGACATTGTGCCTCGTTCATTGACAGTAGGTTGTATCCCTATGTTACAATGTTAAATGGGTTGCACATGTTGTTGCTCTTTTTGTAGTGATTTTTAACTTAACATTACAGAAATAAGTTAGAAAATATTTGATCATAAGAAAGACATGATAATAAATCCTTGTATTCACTGGCTGTTACACATGGATTATCATTTACCCAACAAGGGAGATTGAATTAGTTTTAAAACCACTGGCAAAGGGATGAAAAATATCAGCATAATAAAAATAATCGAGTTTATTGGCTTTGCTCTTCCTCTCCATAGGTGGGCTTGCCGGCCAAATCCGGGGTGTCTGGTGCAATACTGCTGGTGGTTCCAAATGTTATGGGAATAATGTGTTGGTCGCCCCCTCTGGACAAAGTGGGGAACAGCGTGCGGGGAATACGCTTTTGTCAGGTAAGTGTTTCACAAGGTTCAAGTTAAACCAGTGCTCAGTGTGTTGAAATATAATTCAATAAAAAATATATATATCAATCAAATCTCTTTCATAACAGAGATTCTTACTTTTGTGTGTGTGTGTTTGTTTGATCCTCTTTTTCATCTCCCACTCATCTTCCCTCGCCTTCGTCCCTCTTTCTTTCTCACTGTCTGTCCATCAGGAGCTTGTGTCTTTGTTCAACTTCCACAACTATGACAATCTGAGGCATTTTGTGAAGAAGCAGGATCCACGCCGCCAACAAAGAGACGATATGGTTAGCCAAACAAGTGATGATAGTTTCTTAATACCACATTAATGTTCTGTGTGAGAAACGACAGGCCAAAGATAAGAGAAAGGAATGGTAAAGCTGACTGTGTCTGTGGTTGACTGTTCCTCTGTTTAACAGAACAGGTCTGTAGTTAACTTGATGTTCCTCTGTTTAACAGAACAGGTCTGTAGTTAACTTGATGTTCCTCTGTTTAACAGAACAGGTCTGTAGTTAACTTGATGTTCCTCTGTTTAACAGAACAGGTCTGTAGTTAACTTGATGTTCCTCTGTTTAACAGAACAGGTCTGTAGTTAACTTGATGGTCCTCTGTTTAACAGAACAGGTCTGTAGTTAACTTGATGTTCCTCTGTTTAACAGAACAGGTCTGTAGTTAACTTGATGGTCCTCTGTTTAACAGAACAGGTCTGTGGTTAACTTGATGTTTGCTGCCTACAGTGGTGATGTTACAGCTCTAAGAAGGTACAAACATCTCATACACTGAATTTGACTGTAGAATGCATTTTTTAAATTTCAATCCATGGACAAGTAGAGCGATTTTACATATACCTTGCATATTAACGCAATATATATTTAGAGAGAGACTGAGTCTCTCGTCTATAAATCAGTCTGTTATCTCTTCCATCATTCACACACTCAGTCACACCCACCACGCTGTAAGAAGGTTACATCTTATATGTGTTTGTGCGTGCTCCTCTTAGGGTCACACTCACCATGCTGTAAGAAGGTTACATCTTATATGTGTTTGTGCTCCTCTTAGGTTTGCCCTGTCATCGATGGACATGGATCTGAAGGACTATGACTCCAGAACAGCCCTCCATATTGCTGCAGCCGAGGGTGAGCTGTCCTCCATTTTGATTTGAATGAACACAGAATGATGATGCTGTTCATGTTCTCTTGTTGTGTATAGAGATCGTTCTCATAACCTACGGTACGGTCCACTCTGAGTTATTGATAGGTGTATATTACTGCCAGGCAGGGCTCTTTGCAAATAGCAGAGGCTTAAGATAACATTGAACACAGAGGGAGGGGGGGCGTATTATATCAAGTGTAAGATCATGGATTTAATTGGTGGCAGTACAGCCCATGTGACCCTGGTTCTGGGCTCCAGAATTCTCAAAGACAGCCTGGATTTCTACACATGGATTTGACTGCTTATTGATTAGACTGTGTTTTGATTTGTCTGCTCATTGATTTGAGTCCTTATGAATTTAACTTCATTTATTGACGCATCGATTATATTTTCTCCCCATACAGGTCATCTGAATGCGGTGAGGTTTCTGACTAAAACCTGCAAAGTCAACCCCTTTGTAAAAGACAGGTAACATCATCTGGATCTATGTTAGCCTGACCAGTAGCCTGGCCTAGCCTGATTATAATACTCCATTCATTCATTCAGTCATTCTCTGTTAGCCTGGCCTAGCCTGATTTATAATACTCTATTTTTTCTCTTCTAGGTGGGGTAACTTCCCTTTGGACGACGCCCTTCAGTTTGGCCAGGACATGGTGGTGCAGGTGCTCCGAGAGTACCAGGAGCAGTATAAGCCGGAGAACCCCATCCCGGACAAGGTAGAACCCCCTAAGCTGGAGACGGTGGAGGGCATGGTGTGAGGAGGAAGGGCGCTCCCTACAGCGGCAGGAGACACATGGACCAAGGCGTTGCCATGGGGAACTTAGGGACCCCTTTTGTTTTGGAAGAAGAGTTTTTATTCCAAAGGCTTTTCTTTTATTTACAACAAGGACTTATAATATAAGTACAATGATATTGTTTGATAATCCCAAAGAATCAAGACACTTTATACACCTCGGATTCCTTCCAGGACCCACTAACCCCTCCAAGCCTTTCCTCTGTCAGAGCAAAGCCACGGTAGCAGGGGATAACCTGATGTAACGTGGGTGACTTTTCAGTCTGGTGTCATAGCTACACACTGTAGCTAACAATGTGACTGCCCAGCCCAGACTTACACTGCTTTGTGTTTAAACTACGGATTTTAGCCCAATGTTTTTAGCTCTCGGATTGTGATCAGTTTCAGTGTTTTAACAACCATTAAGAGCCAAAAGGGGCAATATATTTATTGATTAATTTAACTACAAGGAACAACAAATAGAGGATACAGTAGAACTTGCTGTTTGAATAATAACAGAGGGTATTGCAGCATTTATTAATGCATAATATGGGGCCTAAAGTTAAATTGAAAAACAAAACAAAAATCACAAGCAAGCTGATAATGTGGATTGTTTGTGGAACACACTTTCACATGGCTATTGCGTAATGCCATCTTGAGGACATTGCTCTTATCTGGGGGAATGTGGAAAGGACTCACTTGTTTGACTGCTCAGTTTATTTAATTTTCTTTACCTGCTCTAGTTTAATACACAGTTTTTCTCACAGTCGCTTGGAATAAAAGGGACTGCTGAACGACTAAAGTAATGAAGTGTTAAAGTAGACGGTATTGGTCACCTATCACAAAAGTAAAAGTAAAAAAAAGGCACACCACAATAAATTAAACCCTCACATGAATTAATGTATACCTCACCCAGCTGAATTTGATGTATGAAAATATAGTGCATTTTATGGATTGATAAAATATGAAGCATAATAATCCACTTATGTGTGTCTACATCGCTTTAGTAGTGAATCAACTAAGTATAATGCAATATAGATTCCCTTTGCTTTGTGCCTTTAGAATCGTCCTGCAGATCTCAGGAAATGTTTGTTTACAAAAAGGTTTTATTGTACTGCTGTAGAAAACACAGTAAGGCTTTATGTTCCTCAGTACGGAGAATGGAATGTGTTAACTGTGTCCCTCGTAAAATGTTATATTATTTAGTTTGGTTTTAAGGGCATCTTTATTTGTGTTCCATATGTCATTTTATATGGTTGTAAAAGTGAGCCCAATTTGTCCCTGTACACCTAAAGGAAGGACATACTTACACATTACATTATTGTATGACAGTTCTTATTGGATCAGCACAGTGTTGGTTGCCCTCAGCTATTGACTAATCCTAAATCACAGACTGAGATTGTTTTCACGTGGCCAGCAGCTGAAATGTAGTTACTTTGAAACAATCTACCGTCTGAAGGTTTCTCCTCCTACATATCTGTCTGGCACGCTTGCAAGACTGCTAGGTTTGCTTTCTCCTGGTACCTAATCCACTAAAATACCATAGAAAGCCTCGTAGGTCATTTCACTGCACGTGGAACTTGTTTAAGATTCTTAATATGGTAAAGCATAGGCTAAGCAGCAGAACTTTAACTCAACGTTTTCAAAAAGGACAAATCGTTCATGTCTGGTTCATGAAACGCTTTTTTGCTCAAATATATTTTAACGTTGTCCATGAATTGGTATCTGTCATTAACTAGAGTTATGACCAACTACCTTCACACCAAACTTTGTCTATCCTATACAAATTATTTTCAATCTAAAGTGACAAATTTTGTCTGAATAGATTTTTGTGATAATTTTATAAAGCTGTACACCTACTGCTTGTTGCGTGGTATTGTTTGGGAAGGGGGGGCTGACAGAAGAACAAAAACAGAGGATAGATAATATTGTTGTTTTAATCCCAGTGTTTAGGGTTCCATTCTGCGGACTCCCTGACACGCTCCCACCAGCTGCTTTATACTATATGTCACTATATATCTATATACTATATATCACTATATATCTATATACTATATACAGTGCATCCTGAAAGTATTCATACCCCTTCACTTTTTCCACATTTTATTATGTTACAGCCTTATTCCAAAATGGATTAAATAAATAAAATGTTCTCAACGTTCTACACACAGTACCGCATAATGACAAAGTGAAAAACGTTTTTTAGACATTTTTGCAAATGTATTAAAAATAAAACAATAAAATATCACATGTACATACGTATTCACACCCTTTGCTGTGACACTCAAAATTGAGCTCTGGTGCATCCCGTTTCCACTGATCATCCTTGAGATGTTTCTACAACTTGATTGGAGTCCACCTGTGGTAAATTCAATTGATTGGACATGATTTGGAAAGGCACACACCTGTTTATATAAGGTCCCACAGTTGACAGTGCATGTTGGAGCACAAACCAAGTTATGAAGTCCAAGGAATTGTCTGTAGACCGCCGAGACAGGATTGTATCGAGGCACAGATCTGGGGAAAGGTACAAAAAAATTTCTGCAGCATTGAAGGTCCCAACGAGCACAGTGGTCTCCATCATTAGCAAATGGAAGAAGTTTGGAACCACCAGGACTCTTCCTAGAGCTGGCCGCCCGGCCAAACTGAGCAATCGGGGGAGAAGGGCCTTGGTCAGGGAGGTGACCAAGAACCCGATGGTCACTCTGACAGAGCTCCAGTGTTCCTCTGTGGAGATGGGAGAAGCTTCCAGAAGGACAACCATCTCTGCAGCACTCCACCAATCAGGCCTTTATTGTAGAGTGGCCAGACGGAAGCCACTCCTCAGTAAAAGGCACATGACAGCCCGTATGGAGTTTGCCAAAAGGCACCTAAAGGACTCTCAGACCATGAGAAACAAAATTCTCTGGTCTGATGAAATCAAGATTGAACTCTTTGGCCTGAATGCCATGCGTCATATCTGGAGGAAACCAGGCACTGCCCATCACCTGGCCGATACCATCCCTACAGTGAAGCATGATGGTGGCAGCATCATGCTGTGGGGGTGTTTTTCAGTGGCAGGAACTGGGAGACTAGTCAGGATCAAGGAAAAGATGAATGCAGCAATGTACAGAGAGATCCTTGATGAAAACCTGCTCCAGAGCGCTCTGGACCTCAGATTGGGGCAAAGGTCCACCTTCCAACAGGACAACGACCCTAAGCACACAGCCAAGATAACAAAGGAGTGGCTTCGGGACAAGTCTGTGAATGTCCCTGAGTGGCCCAGAGTTGAACCCGATTGGACATCTTTGGAGAGATCTGAAAATGGCTGTGCACCGACGCTCCTCATCCAACCTGATGGAGCTTGAGATGATCTGCAAAGAAGAATGGGAGAAACTAACCCAAAATAGGTGTGCCAAGCTTGTAGCATCAAACTCAAGAAGACTTGAGGCTGTAATTGCTGCCAAAGGTGCTTCAACAAAGTATTGAGGATAGGGTGTGAATACTTATGTACATGTGATATTTAATTTTTAGATTTTTAATACGTTTGCAAAAATTTCTAAAAAACTTTTTTCACTTTGTCATTATGCGGTATTGTGTGTAGAATGTTGAAAATGTTTTTATTTAATCCATTTTGGAATTAGGCTGTAACATAATAAAATGTGGAAAAAGTGAAGGGGTATGAATACTTTCAGGATGCACTGTATATATCTATATACTATATATCTATATACTAATCCCAGTGTTTAGTGTTCCACACTGCGGTCTCCCTGACACACTCCCACCAGCTGCTCCACACCGCTGCTCCAGAATTAGAACAGGGAGCGAGACGCATTTAGACACCGGCCTCCTGAGTTCTGACACTCCACTCAGCACGACAGCTGGCTATAAAGACCTAGAGAAACTTTAGGTTCTGTGGGTTGTTTAGGTTCTGTGTGTTGTTTAGGTTCTTTGGTTCTATGGGTTGTTTAGGTTCCGTGGGTTGTTTAAGTTCTATGGGTTGTTTAGGTTCTTTAAGTTGTTCTTTCTATATCTTGCATTTTTAGGGGTCGTCAGACTGTGTTTGAACCCAGGGGTCGTCAGACTGTGCTTGAACCCAGGGGTCATGTGACTGTGTTTGAACAGCCACTGGGATCAGGTGTCAGCCAGTGTGCCAAGGGTTGTGACGGCAGAGTGTGTGTGTTGGAGTACCTGCCAGGGCCAGAAGTTTGGCCTGGCCACCTCTCCACCCACAACTCTGGAATGTGTTTCTGACCTGTAGCAGATCTCTATCTGTAAACCTACTGTTATCAGTGGGGAAAGGTCATGCATACCCCCCCCCCCCCCCCCCCCCATTGAAATGTAAAGTTTTAACTACTGTTGTGGCCAAATTTGGGCATCCTAGCGGATGTTCCGGCCTGGGATGTGGTTCAGGGGTGAGGGGATGGTCAGAGCGAGGGCCAGGTCACCAAAGAGACAGTTTGTGCCTTTTGGAGACACTGAAGGCTAGAAGTTTGGGTTAAGTCATAACATTAAGTCATGTCTTAGTTTCCTGCGTACGTGTCTTTAGATATGCTGATTATGAACATGTGATCCATCTTGTCCAATGGAATGATTGTTTATCTTATAGACTTATATACTTGTTAGAACCTTGTCAACTAATCAGAACTTACTATGTCGTTAGATGGATCTGACTGTAGTATTTTCTCTGTGTACAGACTCTGACTCAGACGCTGTAGTCATCAATAAAATTGTACTTGATCTTTTCATGGTTTCTCCCTCTCATTAATTGGTTATTTTCTGTCATAGATTGAAATGACCCATTACACTACAGTACTGCTTCTGTTACAGTTAGGCCCAAAAATATTTGGACAGTGACACAAGTTTTGTTATTTTAACTGTTTACGAAAACATATTCAGGATACAATTATATAATCAATATGGGCTTAAAGTGCAGACTCTCAGCTGTAATTTGAGAGTATTCACATCCAAATTGGAGCAAGGGTTTAGGAATTACAGCTCTTTAATACGTAGCCGCCTCTTTTTCAAGGGACCAAAAGTAATTGGACAATTGACTCAGAAGGCTGCAAAAAAAAATAACAACGCTGCATGGGCTCTTCCCTCATTAACCTGTCATCAATTAAGCAGTTAAAAGGTCTGGAGTTGATTCCAGGTGTGGCGTTTGCATTTGGAAGCTGTTGCTGTGAACACACAACATGCGGTCAAAGGAGCTCTCAATGGAGGTGAAACAGACCATCCTGAGGCTGAAAAAAAAAGAAGAAATCCTTCAAAGAGATAGCAGAAATGTTAGGAGTGGCCAAACCAACAGTTTGGTACATTCTGAGAAAAAAAGAGTGCACTGGTGAGCTTGGGAACTCAAAAAGGCCTGGACGTCCACGGAAGACAACAGTGGTGGATGATCGCAGAATCCTTTCCATGGTGAAGAAAAACTCCTTCACAACATCCACTCAAGTGAAGAACACTCTCCAGGAAGTAGGTGTATCAGTATCTAAGTCTACCATAAAGAGAAGACTTCATGAGAGTAAATACAAAGGATTCACCACAAGGTGCAAACCATTAATCAGCCTCAAAAATAGAAAGGCCAGAATTGACTTTGCCAAAAAAACACCTGAAGAAGCCAACCCAGTTCTGGAACAGCATTCTTTGGACAGATGAGACTAAGATCAACCTGTACCAGAATGATGGGAAGAAGAAAGTTTGGAGGAGAATTGGAACAGCTCATGATCCAAAGCACACCACATCTTCTGTAAAACATGGTGGAGGCAGTGTGATGGCATGGGCATGCATGGCTTCCAATGGCACTGGGTCACTTGTGTTTATTGATGATGTGACAAAAGACAGAAGCAGCCGGATGAATTCTGAAGTGTTTAGGGATATACTTTCTGCTCAGATTCAGCCAAATGCAGCAAAGTTGATTGGACGGCGCTTCACAGTACAGATGGACAATGACCCAAAACATACTGCAAAAGCAACCCAGGAGTTTTTTAAAGCAAAGAAGTGGAATATTCTGCAATGGCCGAGTCAATCACCAGATCTCAACCCAATCGAGCATGCATTTCACTTGCTCAAGACAAAACTTAAGGCAGAAAGACCCACAAACAAGCAACAACTGAAGACCGCTGCAGTAAAGGCCTGGCAAAGCATCACAAAGGAGGAAACCCAGCGTTTGGTGATGTCCATGGGTTCCAGACTTCAGGCAGTCATTGCCTGCAAAGGATTCTCAACAAAATATTGAAAAGTAACATTTTACTTGGTTATGTTTATTTGTCCAATTACTTTTGAGCCCCTGAAATGAGGAGCGTTTGTATAAAAATAGCTACAATTCCTACATGTTTAATCATATATTTTTGTTCAACCCCTTGAATTAAACCTTAAAGTCTGCACTTCAATTCCGTTGTAGTTGTTTCATTTGAAATCCAATGTGGTGGCATGCAGAGCCCAAATCATGAAGATTGTGTCACTGTCCAAATATTTTTGGGCCTAACTGTATGTTTGCTAAATTCTCTACTAGATGGCGCTAAAGCATCACTTTATGAAGGCACAGAGCCAAACATATAAACGCCAGTGAAACAGAACTATATTGCTTGCCTTGTCATGTTGGTTTTCTCTGAGAGTAAAGAATTAGAGCCTACCACAGATTCACAGAAACTATAACACAAAAACTTCAACTTTGGCTGGCTGGCTGGCTATTAAACCTATAAATTCATACAAGCGTACATTACACAAGTCTGAGGTTATGTAGGCTATGCGGTAATGTTAGTCAAGTCAAATAACTTGCATGTGTTAACCTGCTTGGCAATAAAGCTGAAACTGAAGACACAATTTATAGTTATGACACGAACATTGTTGGACTTGGATTATCTGTTATACTATGAAGAGACCTTGGATTATCTGTTTATACTATGAAGACACTTTGGATGATCTGTTATACTATGAGGACACTTTGGATGATCTGTTATACTTTGAAGACACTTTGGATGATCTGTTATACTTTGAAGACATGGACATAGTTGAACTTGGATTAGCTGTTATAATATGAAAACAAACAGCTACTTTACACACAATTGATTAGCCTTCAGTTGTCTTGCAAATTAATTTTATCGCGGTTGCTAACACAGTTGTCGGTGAGTTATTCTGTTTAAAAATGGGCAATAAAAGTAATTAAAGATTATTGATCAAAAAGCGTTTGCCTGTGTGTGTTTAGCCCCTACTGTCCTCAGTGAAGCAGGCCTGCCTCTGCTACAATGTTTGCCTGTATTTAGCCCCTACTGTCCTCAGTGAAGCAGGCCTGCCTCTGCTACAATGTTTGCTTGTATTTAACCCCTACTGTCCTCAGTGAAGCAGGCCTGCCTCTGCTACAATGTTTGCCTGTGTGTGTTTAGCCCCTACTGTCCTCAGTGAAGCAGGCCTGCCTCTGCTACAATGTTTGCCTGTGTGTGTTTAGCACCTACTATCCTCAGTGAAGCAGGCCTGCCTCTGCTACAATGTTTTAAAGACTCCTACTTTCAACAGTAGCACCAGTCAAGACTAGTATGCGCTAAATGAATAAATAAACATCAGAAATAATTCACATTGCAAATGTTTACACCCACTTGTGAAGCCTCACCCCCCCCCTCTAGGCTATACCTCAGGTCGACCACTAGGTGGGAGTGTGTGCTAGTCAGACAGCCTAACAGGGAGGGGATAGCAGGGGCCACGGCCCCCTCTGAGACCTGATGGTGTCCCTCTTGACCCCCCAACATAAGGTTTTCTGTACAGTTAGGCCTATGTCAGGGCTTGGCATGTCGTGGTCAGTGGTGACGCTCAAATATCTGATCTCAATGCTTGCTGTCCATTGTGAGTCCATGCTTAGGTTCACAGTGGTGTGTTACAAGGTGCTGGTGGTGTTGTGCCACTGTCGTCAAGATCATTTGGAGTTAAACATTACTGACTAAGAGAAACATCTCCATTACCTTTATCCAGAGGTTATTGGGCTTTTTTGTCAGCTGCCTGAACCTTAATCTTCTCATTATCGAATACTATCAAGGCTTTTACTTAAAAAAGAAAGGTTTTGTCATGAATGCGATGATGGTGCCAATACCGCATGAAGCAATGTGGCAGGATAGCAGAATTTCAACCTATTTTGAAATTAAATTCAAAGAACTATTCCCCTATAGCATGAAACTACTATATTTATAGTGAACTTTGCCTATACTGCAAAACCTTTTTTAAAACACTATTTTTCTTTCTGAGGTATTCTTGTTGATCAGCAGCCCTGGTAGATACAGTGTGTTAGAATTGACAATATTACCTGTCTAATAGGTAACGCCTGTTCATTGAGACTTCTGTAAGCAAAACATAACTGAGAAGAAACATATGACATTTTTTTTATTACTTATTCTTTATTCACAAAAAATGTTTTGTCTGATATTGTCAATGGGGAAATTAAGTGACAAAAGAGTGTGTAGTGGTCTGCTAACGAAACCCATTGCTTGCCTGCACGATGTTGTAGACATCAATGTAGATTGTGCATAGAAAATTGTCGTATGTACAAAAAGGTAACTTGTAATAATTCCATTAGCCTACACGTTGTTACAGTATGTTACCATGACTATCTCCATTATGACAGGCGATATTGTGCAGCTCCCTCAGCTGATGAAGAATCTTTGATTACAATGGTTCTGCTCCAAACAGGTGAAAACGTGGGCCAGTTCTCTAGTACCAAGGTTCCAAGAACCCTGAACCAAACCGGTTCAAGAACCAGAGCTAATTTGGTGGAAAAAGCCTAAGCAAACTATTATTTGTTAGTAATACCACATATTGCCACTGGAAGTCAGTGTTAAATAATCTTGGATTAGACTATAAATCGTATGTATTGTATGGATTAGGTCAATTTAAAAGTAAGTATTGTTGTCAACTAATAACGTTTTATTGGGTATCCTGCAATCCTAATTAAATAATGTCTGTGTTTGATTTGACTTGTTTTTAGGAGACTCAACTTAAATGATCTTGTATAGGGCCATGTTTAGCTCGTACAGACTGAGCCCATATAAGGACTTCCTATGTTGACCAACCAGGTGTTTTAATTCCTGTTCCTTGTTCTGTCCTATCGGCATGATAACACACATGAATAGTAACATCTCTGTCTAAGGCCTGCCGTCACTTTTGTCTGACGTAAGCTTTACTTTGTGGACATGAAACGTGAAAATATGATTACACAAGATATTAAAAGTTTGTGGGAAAGTGGTTCAGGTAAATACATTATTAATGTAGGTGCTTTTAAATTTAAGATGGATTTGAAGCAGTTGTGCTATTTTGTATTTTATTTACTTATATATATTCCTGACTATGTCATTAAATATGATGCACTGCTGAGATATGTTTTAACATCTAAACCTTAATATCACTGTGAATATTATTTAGTTTATTTATTTATTTTAATATTATCTTATTTAGTAAATGGAGAAAAACTATTTTGATAATATATATATATATATATATATATATATATATATATATATATATATATATATATATATATAAATAAATAGTACAGTACATTTTATTTACATGACTTACATCAGAACCATTTATGTAGAATTATTTAGAACATTGCTAATGTGTTAGAATGTATGATTTTATAAAATGAGATTGTTGGAAAGCACATGAGCTAATTTCCTAAACCCATAGAATTGAGTTAATCCCTAAAATATTATTTATGATTGGGATGTGTTGTTGAATGTGTGTTTTCAGTGTGTGTTGGTGTTTTTAATTCTGAGCCCATCTGCAGTGTTGTTTCCTACCTTCCTTAGCTCCATGGCCTTAGCGCCACACAGAGCAGCAAGGCTATAGGAGGGCCACCTTCCTTAGCTCCGTGGCCTTAGCGCCACACAGAGCAGCCAGGCTATAGGAGGCCCACCTTCCTTAGCTCCGTGGCCTTAGCGCCACACAGAGCAGCCAGGCTATAGGAGGGCCACCTTCCTTAGCTCCGTGGCCTTAGCGCCACACAGAGCAGCCAGGCTATAGGAGGGCTACCTTCCTTAGCTCCGTGGCCTTAGCGCCACACAGAGCAGCCAGGCTATAGGAGGGCTACCTTCCTTAGCTCCGTGGCCTTAGCGCCACACAGAGCAGCCAGACTATAGGAGGGCTATAGGCAGCCAGAGGAATGCACCCGTTCACGCCCCTCCCCTCCCCTTCCCGCCCCTCCCTTTATGGATCTCTCTCCGGAGGATGTTAATGCAATATGGTGGCCGGCTGGCCAAGCTGTGCCGGAGAAGGGGAACGACTTGTTTCCAAAGCCTTAATTCAATTTGTCATCACCATTCAGGCCCATTCAGGGGGGCTCAAGTGGTCTAATTTGTGTTAATGAGGCTAATAAAGTCATAGCCCCCTATATTACTGCCAGGGGGAGAGGAGACACATGGACCTGTGTGTGTCTGTGTGTGTGTGTGTGTGTGTGTGTGGACACGTCCCTCGCTGGCTGCTGACTGGCTCTTGTCCCTGTCTCTCCGTCAGCAGCGGAGCAGCGGTCCTCCTACCATTGTACCTCTAATTAGATAGCCTTTGTTGGGTTAATACAGAACCATCTGCTGAGCTGTCAGGAGCCCGGAGGTGGGGGGGGGCACAGTGGTGCTGTCAGGAGCCCGGAGGAGCCTGACGGGGGTGGGGGTGGGGTGGGGGGTTGGGGGGGGTGGGGAGGGCTGTCAGGGGTGTGTGTCCATGCTCTGCTGCAATAACCCCCCCCCCCCCACCCACCTCCCCCTTTAGTAAACACCACTCGGCCCCTTTCACACTTGGAGGAATTAGTTAGAGATTGATGTCTGTTTTGGAGTGTGTGTGTGTGTGTGTGTGCGCGCGCACGCGTGTGTGTGTGTGTGTGTGTGTGTGTGTGTGTGTGTGTGTGTGCGTGCGTGCGTGCGTGCGTGCGTGTGTGTGTGTGTGTGTGTGCAGCCAGATTGCTTTGCATGAATGACGGTAGACATTATTCACTTCTCTCTTTGTGTCGCTCGATACAGTGACTTCATGTTGGGACAAAGTGAAATGTTTGTTGAATTACAAGATGATTCAGTTCTGGAAAGATGAATTGTTCAGGGTGTAATTCTGTTTAAGGTCAAGCTTTAATGATGATCACCATAGTAACCAAGCTATAATGATGATACATACAAATTTACAGCGCTTTTGTTTGTTTAATTTAAATCTTAGCCCACTGAGGCAAATATCTCTGATATGATCGTTAATAAAATAAATATGGAATGTGAGAGTGTGCATACTAAATAAAGCACCGAACATAGTTTAGAACGGGATGTGAGGTTCCTGTAGGGGGCAGTGTGGAGCTGGTCAGGCAGGGAGACGCTTGCATGATGTTAGTCTGCCGGTGGTTTAAAGTACTACAATAACACAGTCACACACCCTGGGTAGTCCTGTTAGGCCTGCTTGGCCCTGCTTAGCCTTGGTTGGCCCTGTTAGGCCTGGTTAGCCCTGCTTAGCCTTGGTTGGCCCTGCTTAGCCTTGGTTGGCCCTGTAGTGGAAACCAGACCCTTGCTGGCGCTGGTTGTTTCTAAAGTGGAAACTCATTGAAATGTGTTGCATGTGCTCTGGCTCCTTCCAGGCCTTTTCCTCCCAGTGTGTGTTGGAGAGCTGCTCGGATCACAGTCCATCAACAAACAGCCCAGCAGCCTGTTATCTCAGCTGGGAACGGCCCTCCTCCAATTAGACCCCGAGAACAACTTCACAAAGACTCGTGTTCGAGTTCTGAAATCCTGCAAGTCAAACTTGATTAAATAGTGTGACTGATCTCCTGAGAGTGTGTGTGCTGTTTGACTGTGGGAGAGAGCAGCCTTCGTGTAGCGGCCTTATTAAGAGGGAGTTGGTCCAGTGTCTCAAAATAAAATTGATCCTTAAGGAAATCAGATATGATTAGGAATTTATTTAGTTATAAGGTCTTGTCACTTTTTTTTCTCCACATCTCTGGATTTATCCAAACCACCATTGTGGAGTGGAGAGAACATTACCAAATACAGCATATCAGTGTCATGGCAGCGACTCCTTTATCCAGTGCTGTCTCCTCGTCCTAGCCTGAAGAGTCAAGCCCCATACAGTGTATCTATACTGGAGGTAGAGAGTCATTTATCCAGTGCTGTCTTCTTGTCCTGGCCTGAAGAGTCAAGCCCCATACAGTGTATCTATACTGGAGGTAGAGAGTCATTTATCCAGTGCTGTCTCCTCGTCCTGGCCTGAAGAGTCAAGCCCCATACAGTGTATCTATACTGGAGGCAGAGAGTCCTTTAAGACTAGGACTCAGTGCTGCCTCTCACCTGTGACTGCCGTGATAACGTGATCCTGATAGTACTGGCTGACCAGCTGACCACAGGCAGGAGGAGACAGGAAGACTCAGGATGGTAAAATCCCTGCATGGCGGCCCTCCTGCTGACGAGAGCCTCGGTGGATTAAAGCACTCCTCAGGAGGCGTTGCTGCTCCTCTGGTGGATTAAAGCACTCCTCAGGAGGCGTCGCCGCTCCTACAGCCAGTGCTCTTATCTGGAGGGGCATTCCTCCACGCTCACAGGGTTCAAATAAACGTTCCCGCCACGCTTGGCTGCTCCCAGGGTTAAAACAAACGCGCCCGCTCTGCCACGTCGGGCCCCTCCTCCTCCCTCAATTTCCTTTATTCACAGGCGCGTAATTGGTAGTCAATTTGAGCTCCCCTCTGCCTATTGTGGCCCATTCTGCTCCGACAGAGTGCGGAAGATTAATGGCAGCGAGCAGCAGAGGGAGGTTTGCCTCAGCGAGCATGAGCCCCTAAATTCATTACACCCCTTTCCCCATCCAGCTCTGCTCTGCTCACACACAGCCTCAACAACACACTGCCTTAACACAAAGACACAACAACACAACAACACAACAACACAAAGACACAACGACACAAAGACACAAACATCCAGCTCTGATCTGCTCACACACAGACACAACAACACACAGCCTTAACACAAAGACACAACAACACAAAGACACAACAACACAAAGACACAAACATCCAGCTCTACTCTGCTCACACACAGACACAACAACACACAGCCTTAACACAAAGACACAACAACACAAAAACACAACAACACAAAGACACAGAAACACACAGACACAACAACACAAAGACACAAACATCCAGCTCTACTCTGCTCACACACAGCCTTAACACAAAGACACAACAACACACAGACACAACAACACAAACACAAACATCCAGCTTTGGCTTACAGGCTTAACACTTCAGGCATTAAGGGAAACAGAAAAGGGATCAAAGCAAATGACTTTCATGGCCTCAGTGAAAGAGAGTGAGTGGTAACGAAACAATACAGTGAAGAAATGCGAACACGCCTCCGCAGTCAGACATTAAACATTTTGACTTATGAATTGTGGAGAAATGTAAAATACTCAATGGTATAGTATTTGTACCGCTCACACACACACACACACACACATACACACACACACACACTTTGTTTTCCATCAGGTCAAGCCTCAGTGAGTGTGTGACTGTCCTTCAGCAGGCTGGCCTGTTGGCTCGTAGCACCATGATGTGGTCTGACCCCAGCGTGCTGCATGCCGAGGCCAGCCAGGAAGCACCGTGACCTGGGGAGTGATCAGGGTTACTGGGTCTCACCGTAATTGTGATGATTTATATTACCTGTCCAACGCCCTGGGAGACACGGCCTCACCCAGCCCATCTCTCGCTGTCATTCTGCCTTTCACTCACACACACACACACACACACACACACACACACACTCACACACACACACACACACACACACACACACACACTGTCCTGTGCCTGTCCTACCCAGTGCTGGACCAGGACCACAGCTGTGTGTGTGTGTTTGGCTGTGCTTCCCCCTGCCCAGGGCCATAGCACCCTGCCTCCAGGCTTCTCCTGTCTATGGAGCTGGATCTGTCAGGGGCTGTCTCTCTCTCTCTCTCTCTCTCTCTCTCTCTCTCTCTCTCTCTCTCTCTCTCTCTCTCTCTCTCTCTCTCTCTCTCTCTCTCTCTCTCTCTCTCTCTCTCTCTCTCTCTCTCTCTCTCTCTCTCTCTCTCTCTCTCTCTCTCTCTCTCCCTCCCGCCCTCGTTCTTTCTTTCTTTCTTTCTTTCTTTCTTTCTTTCTTTCTTTCTTTCTTTCTTTCTTTCTTTCTTTCTTTCTTTCTTTCTTTCTTTCTTTCTTTCTTTCTTTCTCTGGAGTAGTGTAGAGAAGGGGGGTTTAGGGGGTTTGGTGGGGAAGCTTGAAGGTCCAGCAATAAATCCTCTATGATGAGGTCATCCAGATGGCCAGATAGATTCATCGATAGGAGCCCCGTAAAAGCTCCTCCTCTGAGTTCAGATGGAAACAAGGTGGGGAGGTCCGCCTCCTCCTCCTCCTCCTCCTCTTACTCATCTTCCTCATCCTCCTCTTCTACTACCTCATACCTACTTTTCCTCCTCCTCATCCCCCCTCCTTCTCCTCTTCTACCTCTCCTCTTTCTCCTTCTCTTCCCACCAACGGACACACTCCTCCCCTCTGAAGACTCTGCCTGCTGACACAAACCCATAGAATCAAACGCCAAGAAGGACGTGTTACCATGGCAACCGACAGGAGACGTTCTATGACCCCAGAAGCTGAAGGCCCTCTTATGTGTATGACTGTGAAAGGGTCTACAGGCACTAGGCAGCAAGGAATTCCCTAACCAGTGTCTGCTCACGAGTTCAAACACTCCTATCCATTCAGGAGGGCTTCACAGTGTCCTGCTTCTTTGGTTTTCCTGGCCCTTCTCCCGAGGGAAGAGGAGATGTGTTGGTTCTAGGATGTGTAGCTCTATGTCCTATAGCCTCTGGGCTGGCTCAGAAAGTTCCACATTAAGGTCTCATAATGGTGAGGAGGAGGAGGAAGAGGAGGAAGAAAAAAGAGAGGGGGAGAGGATTTAGGAGTAGAGTAAAGTAGTAAGAGAAGAAGGAGCAGAAAGAAAGGAGGAAGAGGAAGGAAAAGAGGAGATGGAAGAGAAGGAGAGGAGGAGGAAGAGAGTAGGAAGAGGAGGAGGAAGAGGAGGAGGAGGAAGAGAGTAGGAAGAGGAGGAGGAGGAGGAAGAGAGTAGGAAGAGGAGGAGGAGGAGGAGGAGGAGGAGGAGGAAGGGCACGGGTGAGGAGTGGGGGACGATGGGTAATGGCGAGCAGTAATAAAGATGTCAGGAGAAAACACGAGGAGACACCAAGCCTCCACCCCAGCCGAGGTGCTGCCCTCCAGATGTGCCGACTGGGCTGGAACGGGTCGGCCCGCCTGCCTGCCGGCCGGGTCCAGGGCTAACAGGCAGAACCACCCGGCGCTTTGAAGTGGGAGCCAAAGGGTGTCCAGCTCCCTAACGACTAGCTATTTATTACAACGAGAGGGCGAAGGCTGACCTCTCCACCCCATAAAGATCCCTCTGTCTCTCCTACAACTCTTCCCCTCCGTCTCTCTGTCCCTCCCTAATCCTCTGTTCTATTTCTCTTCTGTTCCCGCCCTTCCTCCCTCTAACACCTGTTTAACACCTTGGTGGGTTGTGACCTTTGTCAAACTGATGTTAAGTGTTGCATGTTACTCTGGTTTCAGCAGGAGTCCTGATGGACTTGCAAACAAGACCCGCCAGCCCTCCAGACCAGACTGACAGACTGGACTCTTTAGTTATCACAGCAATGGGGTTCTGGCTCTAGAATATTCTGTGGTTCTAGTCCCAGAACATTCTGTGGTTCTAGTCCCAGAACATTCTGTGGATTTAATCCCAGAACTTTCTGTGGATTTAGCTCAGGTTATAATGCAACGATGACACACACTACAGAGTTCTACTTCTTTGCTATGTTCAGATAGCTCTATTATTGTGCTGTAAATAAACCTACCAAACATGGTGATCTTTAATGAAAGCCAGTCTTAGTTTAGTTCAGGCTAGCTGCCTCTGTGGAGGTGAAAGCTCTCTGTGACAGCCTGGTGTCAGCGTTAAGTGATGGCAGTGTTTGAGCTCCAGCAGGGCCAGATGGCCAGCGGCATGCTGATGGGGAAAGCAGGCTGGTATCCAGGGGGAGTCCCCACCTTCATCCAGACCATGGTGAGGCCCAAACATCTAACTCAAACACAACGTGCACACATTTACACCCTCAGACATGAAATGGCTTTAGATGAACCTGCTTTACCCCCCTGCCTGTCTGCCTGCCTGCCTTTCCTGCCTGCCTGCCTGCCTGCCTGCCTGCCTGCCTGCCTGCCTGCCTGCCTGCCTGCCTGCCTGCCTGCCTGCCTGTCTGTCTGTCTGTCTGTCTGTCTGTCTGTCTGTCTGGGAAGCAGCCTGGGTCTTAGTGGGATATTCCAGAGAAAAGAGAGAAATCAAAGGAAAATGCAGCAGAGAGATTTATGTTCCTGGAGGCGGGTTAGCATTGGTCTTGCTTCAGCAGCCGCAGGATGGGTTCTGAGTCCATAGGTCCTGGAGCTGACGGTACCCTCACCAGGGGTTCTGAGCTGACGGTACCCTCACCATGGGCTCTGAGCTGACGGTACCCTCCCGATAGGTCCTGGAGCTGACGGTACCCTCACCATGGGCTCTGAGCTGACGGTACCCTCACCATGGGCTCTGAGCTGACGGTACCCTCCCGATAGGTCCTGGAGCTGACGGTACCCTCGCCATGGGCTCTGAGCTGACGGTACCCTCACCAGGGGTTCTGAGCTGACGGTACCCTCACCATAAGTCCTGGAGCTGACGGTACCCTCACCAGGGGTTCTGAGCTGACGGTACCCTCACCAGGGGTTCTGAGCTGACGGTACCGTCGCCATGGGCTCTGAGCTGACGGTACCCTCACCATAGGTCCTGAGCCCACAGACCCTCACCATGACTTCATGACTGTAGAACTGAACTGAATAAATCAACAACAAATACCTGTCAGCCAGGACTCCCTGTGTTCTGCTCCGGGTTAGTGAGCCAGCCTGGATTCCCTGTGTTCTGCTCCGGGTTAGTGAGCCAGCCTGGATTCCTCTGAACATTCACAATGCTTCAATTTGTACCTGGACAGTCCTTTTGATCACACACAGGTGCTCTTCTCTTCTTCTACATGTTAAGTTGGTGCACGTGAAGTTCATGGTCAGCTTCTCAGCTCGTCCCTCCGCCTGACACCAGTATGCTCCCAGTACACAGACACTACGACCATTACACATAAATCCTACACCAGTATGCTCCCAGTACACAGACACTACGACCATTACACATAAATCCTACACCAGTATGCTCCCAGTACACAGACACTACGACCATTACACATAAATCCTACACCAGTATGTTCCCAGTACACAGACACTACGACCATTACACATAAATCCTACACCAGTATGCTCCCAGTACACAGACACTACGACCATTACACATAAATCCTACACCAGTATGTTACACCCAGTACACAGTACACAGACACTACGACCATTACACATAAATTACACATACACATCCTACGACATTACACATAAATCCTCACCAGTACACAGACACCAGTATGCTCCCAGTACACACACACTACGACCATTACACATAAATCCTACACCAGTATGCTCCCAGTACACAGACACTACGACCATTACACATAAATCCTACACCAGTATGCTCCCAGTACACAGACACTACGACCATTACACATATATCCTACACCAGTATGTTCCCAGTACACAGACACTACGACCATTACACATAAATCCTACACCAGTATGCTCACAGTACACAGACATTACGACCATTACACATAAATCCTACACCAGTATGTTCCCAGTACACAGACACTACGACCATTACACATAAATCCTACACCAGTATGCTCCCAGTACGCAGAGACTATGACCATTACACATAAATCCTACAGCGACACTGATCACAACCTGTACATGCTAAATACCTACATCAATTCTACTGCAAGATGTTTAACAATGTCACAAACTGCTTTCACAACAATATGTGGAAATAGA
>JAPMUY010010674.1:100000-125904 GCA_026901105.3 Galaxias olidus
GGGTTCAGAGCGCTCCGAGGAGCCCCCCTGATGAACAGCACTGGTTCACTGCGGGGAGACAGTCTTTCAGCAGAGGCCCTGGTCCCGGTTAGAGACAGTCTTTCAGCAGAGGCCCTGGTCCTGGTTAGAGACAGTATTTCAGCAGAGGCCCTGGTCCTGGTTAGAGACAGTATTTCAGCAGAGGCCCTGGTCCTGGTTAGAGACAGTCTTTCAGCAGAGGCCCTGGTCCTGGTTAGAGACAGTATTTCAGCAGAGGCCCTGGTCCTGGTTAGAGACAGTCTGTCAGCAGAGGCCCTGGTCCCGGTTAGAGACAGTCTGTCAGCAGAGGCCCTGGTCCTCGGTGCAAGCACCTCACTGGGGGTGGTTCCCTCCAGCCGATCCGGTCCAACTGTGTCCCTCCTGGGACAGACAGCAGGACAGCCCCCTGAGAGCCCAGAGCTCTCTGCCCTGCTATGTGGAGGTCAGAGGACTAGCAAGGCGATGTGTTGTTTAAAAGGCACAGTCAGGGATTTCACTGGGGTAGATTCGACACACTGCAGGGTATCAGACAATACTGTGTTATTTTAAAGGTACAGTCAGGGATTTCACTGGGGTAGATTCGACACACTGCGGGGTATCAGACAATACTGTGTTATTTTAAAGGTACAGTCAGGGATTTCACTGGGGTAGATTCGACACACTGTGGGGTATCAGACAATGCTGTGTTGTTTTAAAGGTACAGTCAGGGATTTCACTGGGGTAGATTCGACACACTGTGGGGTATCAGTGCTGTGTTGTTTTAAAGATACAGTCAGGGATTTCACAGGGGTAGTTCAGACACACTGCAGATTATCAGCACCGTGTTGTTTTAAAGGTACAGTCATGGATTTCACTGGGCTGCTTTAGACACACAGCAGGGTATCAGTACTCTATGCTCTGCTATATAACAATTTTTTATGGTGTGCACGCACACACACTCACACACACACACACACACACAGTACCCTAATATGAGGAATGCCCTTCTTGTGTGCTGCAGGCTCCGTGCTGATGTGTGTGCTGCTGAGGGGAGCCCCAGAGAAGGCCATTCATTGGGCCGTCAGATCTGTCAGAGCCCCCTAGGACGACCGCACCAGAACGGGATTGCTTTTCAAACCGCCTGACCCTGTCAGCTAGTTGCCTGGATACGGCCTAACCTCGACAGAACCCGAGTAACTCCTCAACTTAAGCGTTCCTCAAAACTCGCCTCAGCGGCATGCCGCTCGCTGACAGCTAAGCAAAACGCATACTTCCTGCTGGGGGGGGGGCATAATATAAGGAATGAATTAAAAATAGCTGTGGTTATGACGGTCCCCTGCCTAGACAACCATCTGCTTAGGATCGGTTTCTCCTTGGTTCCTCAGCCCCTCACTTAGATAGACCTGAGGACGGGCAAAGAGAGCTGGTTATCACCCAAATCAGGCTTTCAGCGATTACTTAGTCTCTCTCTCTCATCCTGGTGATCAAACGCTATGCTGCTCTCCTACAGCTGTCTCACTTTACCGATATCTGCCTTTGATAGTCAGGGAGAAACGTATGTTACAGTAATGGAAAACACTCAAAGTCTGCTCATAAATTATAATCATACATAAATTATAATCATACATACACCATAAATATAATATATTTCTTCTAGCAAAAGTTATTAAAAGTGTGCTCATAAATTACAATCATACATGTACTGTATATATATACTATATATATATATATATATATATATATATATATATATATATATATATATGTCTATATAAAAAATATATATATATATATATATTTATATATAACGGTACATATATATATATTTACCGTTCTGGTGTATATATATATATATATATTCTGTATATATCTTAAAGTAATTTGAAGTGTTACTAAAGACCAGCATCCACACAGGCAGACAGGAGGTGATGAGGGGGCGTGGCCAGACTTCTTTAGACTCCTCCCCCAGCCTCACACTTCAATATCCATTTGTCAGATCCCTTCAGGTCTTGTGTGAAGATCTTTAATGCACAGCCCTGCAATAACGTCCTGCTAGAGAGGCTCCCTGTCTCCAATCTCAGCTAAGAAAATGGAGAGGAGAGGGGAGGAAAGGAGAGGAGAGGAGAGGAAAGGAGAGGAGAGGAGCAGTAATTGCCTGGAAAGAGTCAAGCTCCCAGGAGATGTATCCAGCACTACAACCTTGTTATTGTTTAGACAATGAGAAATACATTTGGCTGAGTTGTCATTTTTTCTTCAATAAAACGCTTTTCTACGCAGCAGATATCCTTGTCCGTGGTGTATCAGTCACTGCTGCAGCTGCTGATTGAGTTTAATACAGTATTGTTTTGCTGTTCAACACAGAATTACGGTTTTAGTTTTGCTTGGGCTGAATGTGGTGTAATTGGTTTTCTTATTGTCAGTGCAGCAGTGTCTACAAACACTAATACTCACAAAGCAAAGATCTCATAGGCCATCCATCCCTGTCGGAGCTAATGTGTGTGATGGGTGGATATGTCATGTGTGCATGATAAGCTGCGACAGTGTCTGTCACACACACGTATGCTGGGTGATATGGGAATAGGAGCTGTCCAGCGCACCCCTTCTGTTTCCCCTCACAGTATCTTTGATTACCTCGATAAAGCAGTTAGCTGTTGAGTGAACCAGTCCAGTCCAGTACCACATGCTTCACTGCCAGCGGTCACACCGGTTCATACGACCTCACAGCGGCACATTAAAAACAGCAGAAACGTGACTGACTCTTTCATACAGCAGAGATTTGTTGGGGGTACAAAAAAAAGTGTATTCTTGTGATTTCTAATCAGCAGACATTAGCTTTAAATACCCACGCACAAAGGAGGCCTTTGGCAGTCTAACAGAATCAGGTTTAAGTTCATCTTTCAAACAAAAGCAAACGGTTGAAAAAATGGGAAGATTCTTAAATATTGCTATTTGTAGAACGTCACAAAAGGAGCATTGCCAAAATGTCTTCCCTAAGGTTGTGGCTTTCTTAACGGTCATCCAGATTGAACTAGTAGGGAATGGGGGGAGGATGAGGAGGAGGAAGGGGAGGGGGGGGGCTATGGTATTGTAATACAAAAGATCAATTTGTCCTCCTGTCATGCGGTGTTGGAGTCAGAAAGGGCTCTCTGATTGCTGCGTTCCTCTCTGGTCTAAGGGAGGAAGAAGCACTGCATCATCAGCAAGTCACCAGGTCTATTCTCCTTCTGCTCTGACATCCAACAGGTCGTTTCATCTAATAAAGACGTATGCTGAGATAACAGACATTCAACATGCCTCTTCTGCAAATTCGTATTCCTCCCCTTCCTCTTTGAACTCTTTTCCACGCAGGATGAAATATCTTTCAAAAGGACTGCTGGCGTGTTTAGCCTGGAAAGATCCAAAAGTCCCAAAGTCCATAGTATTGCTACCACTATTACATTACAATATAGATTATAATTTTTATTATTATTATTATTATTATTATTATTATTATTAATAATAATAATAATAATAATAATAATAATAATAATAATAATAAAAAGCGTGTATTATTATTATTATTTTGATTATTATTCATAATAATAACTTTTGATTTTTATTTGTATTATTATTATTAATAATTATTATCAATAATACTACTACTACTAATAATAATAATAATATTAATAATAACATTGATATTTAATTAATTGAAATAACACTTATACTAATATTAATACTAATACTACTTCTACTACTACTACTAATAATTTAAATGATAATGAAAATAATAATTCTGCTCACTAAGAATTCTGCTCAATACGACATTGTTAACATCTTCTCAGTGTGTATTACACAGTAAAGCCAAAGTACATGCTGTCCCACACTCTCAACGTGTTTTTTTCCTGCAGACTTTAGACAATGTTGGATTCACTGCATGAATCCATTACAGGCGTTTGCCCTGGCCTCTAGATGTGTAGCCAGCCGTCCTACCTGCCCTCTAGATGTGTAGCTAGCTGGGCCCTTGCCTCTAGATGTGTAGCTAGCTGGGTCCTGGCCTCTAGATGTGTAGCCAGCCGGGCCCTGGCCTCTAGATGTGTAGCTAACCGGGCCCTGGCCTCTAGTTGTGTAGCTAACCGAGCCCTGGCCTCTAGATGTGTAGCCAGCCGGGCCCTGGCCTCTAGTTGTGTTGCTAACTGGGCCCTGGCCTCTAGTTGTGTAGCCAGCCGGGCCCTGGCCTCTAGTTGTGTAGCCAGCCGGGCCCTTGCCTCTAGTTGTGGAGCCAGCCGGGCCCTGGCCTCTAGATGTGTAGCCAGCCGGGCCCTGGCCTCTAGATGTGGAGCCAGCCGGGCCTTGGCCTCTAGTTGTGTAGCTAGCCGGGCCCTGTCCTCTAGATGTGTAGCTAACCGGGCCCTGGCCTCTAGATGTGGAGCTAGCCGGGCCCTGGCCTCTAGATGTGTAGCTAACCGGGCCCTGGCCTCTAGATGTGGAGCTAGCCGGGCCCTGGCCTCTAGATGTGTAGCTAGCCGAGCCCTGGCCTCTAGATGTGTAGCCAGCCGGGCCCTGGCCTCTAGATGTGGAGCTAGCCGGGCCCTGGCCTCTAGATGTGGAGCTAGCCGGGCCCTGGCCTCTAGATGTGTAGCCAGCCAGGGCCTGGCCTGTGGTCTTCAGGGGGATTAGCAGCACTCAGACCGTGCAGGGGGTTATGTAGCGTGAGGAATGTGGACTGCGAGGGCGACCCTGGCACTCCTCTGAGGACCAGAGGCAGTTAAACTCTACCTGCCAGCTGAGCGCCGCGCTGCCGCGGCAGCACAGAGACCATGAAATCTGTCCAGGAGCATATCAAACAACGGCTGCTTCATCACGACATCAGAGAGCTCTGAAGACAACTAGCGTGACCGCACGACTGGAGCAGCACGGATTCACACAGAGACACACACACACACACACACACACACACACACACACACACACACACACACACACACACACACACACACACACTGACACACATACGCACACACATATTCTCTCACACATACTCTCTCTCACACACACACACACACACACACACACTTCAAACAGCCTTGATACGGTTTAGTTAGGCTGCATTGTTTATGGCCTTTCTAAGGTTACGACCCTTACTACAAAGAACAGTTCCCTGTGTAACAGTGAGAGCCCTGTGGGAGTTGTAGTTTTAATAGTCCAGCGTTCCTCCAAACACTGCTCCTCTGTCCAAGCCAAGGGCTTCAATGAGCACCAGCGTTTTCATTTGGAAAACATTATTAATCAGCAGACCAAGCCTCAGAAATACCACAAAAGCTGCTCTCCTTTGTAACTGAGATCATCCCATCTATCAGCGAGAACGTCTGTGCCCTCAACGTCACACATTCACACAGCAGCATGGGGATCAAGCACACTCCTCTGGTCTCTACTGGGCTGTATAGGCCACCAGCATGGCCTGGGGATCAACCACACTCCTCTGGTCTCTCCTGGGCTGTATAGGCCTCCAGCAACGCTCCTCTGGTCTCTCCTGGGCTGTGTAGGCCTCCAGCAACGCTCCTCTGGTCTCCTCTGGTCTCTACTCCTCTGGTCTCTACTGGGCTGTATAGGCCACCAGCATGGCCTTGAGATCAACAACACTCCTCTGGTCTCTCCTGGGCTGTATAGGCCTCCAGCAACGCTCCTCTGGTCTCTACTGGGCTGTATAGGCCTCCTGCATGGCCTGGGGATCAACCACACTCCTCTGGTCTCTCCTGGGCTGTATAGGCCTCCAGCAACGCTCATCTGGTCTCTACTGGGCTGTATAGGCCTCCAGCATGGCCTGGAGATTAACAACACTCCTCTGGTCTCTCCTGGGCTGTATAGGCCTCCAGCAACGCTCCTCTGGTCTCTACTGGGCTGTGTAGGCCTCCTGCAACGCTCCTCTGGTCTCTCCTGGGCTGTATAGGCCTCCAGCAATGCTCCTCTGGTCTCTACTGGGCTGTGTAGGCCTCCAGCATGGCCTGGGGATCCTGACTGCTGATGAGCATGGTCAGCACAGAAAGACAGCCTTTACAAACCAATGAGATGCCACATAGAAATGAACACGTCTATAAAGATTTTCAATGGAAACATGAATGTATTAACCCTGCGCGTGTACATACCACCGCATGCTCTGTCTTAGTGAGCAGATCAGAAGCATTAAGGAAATGAATAAGGCAGCCTCCTGTTAGTTTGGATGTAAGTTGTGACTAGGTGGTGAAGTAGAACAGTGCTGTCTCACTCCTTAGGGTCATCTCCTCAGAGCCTGTAGATTCACATTCACCCCGAGCAGGGGTGTAAAGTAACAAATTACAAACACTTTCGTCACTGTAAATGAGTAGTGTTTTTGAAGATTTGTAATTTTTTAAGTATTTAAAATTTTATATATTTATACTTCTTTTTACATTTAAAAATATGTATTCTACTTTGCTACTTTTAATTTACATTCCGTTACTTTTCAATGTTATGCTATTTTTTTGCACGCTTCACTCTCAAAACAACAGCAACTCATACAATTGAAAGAACGTAGTATTTACCGCAGAAATTACAGCTGGATTCAGCTTGTGTGGAACGCTAGTTCAAGTCGTCCAGTGGGAGTTAATTTAAAATGGCGTTGGTTCAGCCTTTTCAGGGCTAGAGTAAAGCTGTGTTCAAAAACACAAAACTAGTTATTATTTATATCACAATACGACAAAACAAATGGAATGTAAAACAACCTGTTTGTTGTTGATGAACATGTGTGCCTTTAAACGGCAAGATTTTGTAAATTGGCTTATGAGCTTCTGCTTCACATGCCGGATGCTCGATTTCAGTCATTTTCAAAGACAGTTCAAAGTCTCTGGCAGCATTAATTACAAGATATAACACTGTATAAATATACATATGTGTGTGTATGTGTGTGTGTGTGTGTGTGTGTGTGTGTGGGGGCGGGGGGGCGGGGGTATTGGAGGTTGAAAATGACGAGCGTTTTCTAAAATGCCATTGGAACCTTTCCCAACATTCTGTAAGGCAAAATTATGTCTTTATTTATAAGTCTGTAAGTAAAATCTCAAATCTTTGCAGTTCTCAAATGAAGCTGAGGCTGTTTGGGAACTTTTTATGTCCGTTTGTGGAAAATACTTTACTTTTTTGAGAGAATTGCACTTTAGTAGGCTAACACAAATTTACTTCTACTTGAGTACTTTTAAATAAGATACTTTTTTACTTTTACTTAAGTAATTTCATGGCCTAGTGGTTTTACTTGTACTTCGAGTCAGTTTGAACTAAAGTAAAACTAACATTACACTACAACTACGCTAACGTTTAGTCAGTTTGAACTAAAGTAACACTAACATTACACTACAACTACGCTAACGTTTAGTCAGTTTAATGAAAGAGCAGATTATTCACAGGGACCTGCTGGTTTTGCACGTGTGTTTTATCCTCTTCTCTGTCCAATGCCACTAACATTCGACACAAAACATTTGCTTTCTTTGGAATGTGTTTCTCAACAAACAGGATAATTTATTAGGGCATTGTATGGAATCTGAACTATCCATGTTTCTTCAGCTCATTGGACAGAGTGGACACACATGGCAATAATCCACACGGCTTCCACAATCATTTAAAAAGGAAATATTGAGACATTTAAAACCGGCTTGCTGTCTGTACAGGAATGCGGTGTAATTGCTGTCCTTGGCAGAGAAAGCAGGGTTGAACATTTGATCTTACCCCATGTCCACAGCACTCTGAAGCACACGCCCCGGGCTTTAATATGGCCGCTCACCATCCGTCTGACAGAGTTCTGAAAAAACAATAACTGATGATAATATCAATTATGTTATTATGAGGCACGTTCGCCCCTCATCAGCCTCCAGCCAGATTCTCCTCATTTCTGTGGCTTATACATCTAGGAGCCAGACGAGAACAGCTTTGACGGATGGGGGAGAGGGGGTGGTCTGGGTGAAGGGGGTGATGGGGTGGTCTGGGTGAGGGGGGTGAGGGGGGAGAGGGGGTGGTCTGGGTGAGGGGGGTGATGGGGTGGTCTGGGTGAGGGGGGAGAGGGGGTGGTCTGGTTGAAGGGGGTGAGGGGTGGTCTGGGTGAGGGGGTGATGGGGTTGGGGGGTGAGGAGGGGGAGGGGGGGTCTGGGTGAAGGGGGGTGATGGGGTTGGGGGGGTGAGGAGGGGGTGAGGGGGTGGTCTGGGTGAAGGGGGTGAGGGGGTGGTCTGGGTGAGGGGGTGAGGGGGAGAGGGGTGGTCTGGGTGAGGGGGGTGAGGGGTGGGGTGAGGATGGGGGAGGGGGTGGTCTGTTTAAGGGGGGTGAGGGGGTGGTCTGGGTGAGGGGGGTGATGGGGTTGGGGGG
This sequence comes from Galaxias olidus, assembly GCA_026901105.3. Lineage (NCBI taxonomy): Eukaryota > Metazoa > Chordata > Actinopteri > Galaxiiformes > Galaxiidae > Galaxias > Galaxias olidus. Next base: position 108,342 of record JAPMUY010010674.1, read on the forward strand.
GTGAGGAGGGGGAGAGGGGGTGGTCTGGGTGAGGGGGGTGATGGGGTGGTCTGGGTGAGGGGGGAGAGGGGGTGGTCTGGGTGAGGGGGGTGATGGGGTGGTCTGGGTGAAGGGGAGAGAGGGGTGGTCTGGGTGAGGGGGGGTGAGGGGGGTGGGCTCCCAGATCTCTGTGGCTCCAGCTGTTCTGTCTCTCACCTGAACAGATCCAAACTATAATGACCCGGTCCACATCTCCCTGTGCTGACAGGACTAACTGATTTGTTTCTTAATGATTATCCCTCCCCCTTTGGAGTCAAAATGGAGCCGATATTAAAGTTACCAAACAGTAAAATAAATAACCAAGAGACTGTGTATCCCAACAGCAAGCAGGCTCCTGAACAGACGACTCAGCCTGTGTCACGTTCAGTGAGGGTAATAAAGCTGTATCCAAACGTCTAGGTGTCAGATGAACAGGTTAAAACACACACCGAGGAGAGGTCATCAGGGAGCTCTTTGGAGATGGATTGAGGTCTGGGCCGATTAAGTTCTACTGTTTCTTCGGCTAAACTGTTCCTACGGTCACCGCCATCAGCGTGTCTAAGGACTTAAAGAGTCATCAGTCATTTTAACAGCTGGAACACCACATTGTCGTTACCACAGCCTTGAATTGAATATGTGAGACCAGGCAACAACTGTTATTGTCTTTAGTTTATTCTCAGACGGGAGATGTGACGTGAGGTGATGTTCACACCAAAGTACTCTGCTAAAGTGGAAACTGGAATCATTACTTAATTTGTTTAGTTTAGCAGTAGCATGAAAAAAAAACTTGTTGACATAAAACTTACTCTGTACAATATTTGTTTGTAATTAAATGTTTGTGAAATTGTTTGTCTGGATTGATTTGAGCGTTCTGTGTCTTGTGAAGGAGTGTTGACTTGCTGTGGCGTTGAGCGCCTGCAGAGGAGCCCTGTGTTTCCGTGGGTGAGCTCTGTGAGGGGTTTCCTGTAATGAGGAGCGCCGACACCGCTGGGAAGCTAATTACCAGACTGGGGCTGGTTTAACCCCCTGCCGGGCGAGAGACTCACCCTCACCACCAGGAAGTTATATGTTGTTCCAGGATCAGCCGGGCCCCTGCACACACACACACACACACACACACGCACGCACGCACGCACACACACACACACACACACACACACACACACACACACACACACACACACACACACACACACACACACACACACACACACACCCTGGCCCCTGCTACAACACACACACACACACTCACACACACCCTGGCCCCTGCTTCAACACACACACATACGCACTCACACACATATGCGAACACACGCTCACAAACGCATTCGCGCCCACACACATACACACACATGCTCACACACAAGCACCCACACACACACCACGAACACACATACCAATTTACCCACATAAACCCACAACACGCACAGACTCTCTTGTTTTTCATCAGGTAGTACTTTGTTATGTTTTATGAGTCTAACTCATGACAGCTGAATTCATCTTTTCTTTTGGGGGGGGGGGGTGAATGATTGAACTCGCAGTAATGCAAATTTATAATAAGCCGATATTACACCTCCATAAGAATAACTTGACATGGTGCATGTGTAACTGCTATTCTTAAAGAATTCATACAGGAGACCATTTATAAACATTCTACACAGAAGCAAACTAAAGAAAGAAAACCTATACACAACATTGCATGTATGAACGTTACATTTTATTACAAATAAAATATTTTACTTGTGTCGCCAGCATGTGTAACTGCAGTATATTTACGGCCTATAACTTTGCTACATACTATCTAATAAAGATAAAAATATCCTGTAGCGTTCCCAAACAGCTAAAGAAACCTCCTGGACTCAGATTTATTTACAAGCACTTTTCAAAATGTCTCCCGGAGATTCCATCACACAACACCTACACACATTCACTCTAACTATCCACCCCTCCCTCTCTTTCATTCCCTCTCTCCTTCCCTCCTTTCTTTCCCTCCCTCTCTCTCTGCTGGTTTTTAATGGGAAATCTGAGCCACTATTGAGTCCAGAGCTTAGACTGTCACATCACATGACGCTCTGCAACTAATGCAGCTGACAAATGGTCATATCACGGATCTCCCTCCCTCCCCCTCCCTCCCCTCGTCCCTCTCCCTGCCTGGCCGGGTCCAGGGCCCTCCCTCCCTCCCCCTCCCTCCCCCTCCCTCCCCTCGTCCCTCTCCCTGCCTGGCCGGGTCCAGGGCCCTCCCTCCCCTCTCCCCTCTCCCTGCCAGGGGACAGGTGCTGGGCGGCTGGGGCAGCAGATGGCCCTCTACAACCGTGCTACAACACGCCTGTCCCAATACCACGGAACAATGCGTGACCAGGAATCAAGGTGGTCCGTCTTGTGGCTAAAACCCAAGAGAGCATCCTGTGAGTGTGTGTGTGTGTGTGTGTTTGTATGTGTGTGTGTGTGTGTGTGAGTGTTTGTGTGCATGTTTGTGTGTGTGTGTGTGTGTGTGTGTGTATGTGTGTGTGTGTGTGTCCAGTGTGTGTGTGTGTGTGTGTGTGTGTGTGTGTGTCCAGTGTGTGTGTGTGTGTGTGTGTGTGTGTGTGTCCAGTGCTCTGCCAGTATGTGTGTGTGTGTGTGTGTGTGTGTGTGTGTGTCCAGTGCTCTGCCAGTGTGTGTGTGTGTGTGTGTGTGTCCAGTGCCCTGGCAGTGTGTGTGTGTGTGTGTGTGTGTGTGTGTGTGTGTGTGTGTGTGTGTGTGTGTGTGTGTCCAGTGTCCTGCCAGTGTGTTTATAATCAGAGTGTGTCAGTACATCCCAGGTTCCCCTGTGAGGATATGGAGGCTTCTCATGTCTGGGTCAGCCTTCCTAAACACCCCCCCCTCCCTCCCTCCCTCCCCCCCCCCCTCCCCCCTGACGTGTGGCTGGCTTTGTTCAGACTCTCAGCTTGTTAATACCAGGCTGGCCAAACTGCTGCGGGGGCCATTTGCTGCGGCTGTATTAATAGACAGGCCAGCATTACCGGTGTGATGGAAGTAAGGTTATGGCTCTCTGCCAGCCTCCGGTCCACACGCTGGCCAGATGGCATCGCGTCAAGCCAGGGACAGAGGCCTTCCGCTGGGCACAGACACTCGCCCGCCGCAGCCTGGCCCTGGTAGTCTGACACAGTGACACGGCCATGGTGACAGACCGTACAGCATGTCGCGATTGTTTAGAGGCAGGAGCTAAGCCGGGGCTGTGAGGTGATGGTAGCCGTCCAGCAGCATAGTGAGGAGGCAGGGAGAGAGAGAGAGAGAGGAGAGAGAGAGAGAGAGAGAGAAAAGAGAGAGGTGTGTGGAGGCAGCAGAGAGAGAGAGAGAGAGGGAGAGAGAGAGAGAAAGAGAGAGGTGTGAGGAGGCAGGGAGAGAGAGAGAGAGGGGAGAGAGAGAGAGAGAGAAAGAGAGAGGTGTATGGAGGCAGCAGAGAGAGAGAGAGAGAGAGGGAGAGAGAGAGAGAGAGAAAGAGAGAGGTGTGTGGAGGCAGCAGAGAGAGAGAGGGAGAGAGGTGTTGAGGCAGCTGGAGGTAGGTGAGGAAGCAGAGAGAGAGAGAGAGAGAGAGAGAGAAAGGTGTGTGGGGGCAGCAGAGAGAGAGAGAGAGAGAGAGAGGGAGAGAGAGAGAGACAGAGAGAGAGAGATAGAGAGCTGGGTGTGTGAGAGAAGACAGAGAGAGCAGTAGTTGTTGAGGCAGCTGGAGGTAGGTGAGGCAGCAGTTGGTGATGGAGGGAGTAGGAGGTAGGTGAGGCAGCAGTTGGAGATGGAGGGAGTAGGAGGTAGGTGAGGCAGCAGTTTCGGGGAGGCAGCAGTTTAGGGGAGGCTGGGAGGCAGCAGTTGCTGCTGGAGGCAGTAGGTGTGATGACAGTGTAATGGATCACCCAGCTCCACTGTAGCTCCGCATGGCTCCACTAAGCCCACGGGAAATAGCACGCATTCATGTCCTTGTTTGAGCCGGATCAAAAGGACACAAATTTAATAGCCAACACTTTGGCACGGAGTTGGGGAGCCAATCACGGTTGATCTACTGGCCACGTCTATTTGTGAAGACAAGTGCAGCATGCCTCTGTGCTCTGAGACTCACAGGTGCTCTGCAGGAGAGCTCTGCCTGCTGTAACACGGAGACCAGCATGCCATCTGGACCTGTGGCTATGCTGCTTCAAAGCTGCTCAATATAACATCATCCACATTGAATACTACATCAGGTATTGTACCACAGATATTGTAAGCATTACTTTAATTGTCAGGTAAACGTCTGCCAATGTTTTTTAAAGTAGTTAGTATTTTGTACAAAATGTTATTTATTTCATAACAATTTAAATGAAGTGCATTATGAACCAATGACCTACTTTCTTCCTCCTGTCGCCTGCTTTGAAGCCGAGGGTGTGATGGGGTGATGAAGAGGAGTCCTGCTATGAGGAGATGGGATCCTCTCTCTCTGCTGCGCGCGGCAGCTGGCCAATCAGTCAACACACTTTACTGTATATTCCTGTTTGATACCATGGCAAACAGGCCCTGGTCAGAAACACCCTCAACGCACGAGATCACAGCTTCCAAGGTCAAGGTGCTTATCAGGTAATAACAACAATAATAATAACAATAATAATAGTAATAATAATAATAATAATAATAATAATAATAACGATAATAACAATAATAATAACGATAATAACAATAATAATAGCAATAATAATAATAATAATAATAATAATAATTAATAATAACGATAACAACAATAATAATAATAATAATAATAATAATAATAATAATAATAGCAATAATAATAATAATAATAATAACAATAATAATAATTATAACGACAATAAAAACAATAATAGTAATAATAATAACAATAAGAAGAAGAATAACAATAATAATAATAGTAATAATAATACAATAATAATAACAATAACAATATAACAATAATAATAGTAATAATAATAATAATAACAATAATAAAAGTAGTAATAATAATAATAACAATAATAATAATAGTAATAATAATAATAACAATGTTAATAATAATAATAATAATAATTATAATAATAATAATAATAAGAACTAATTTAATTGTGCATTTCTAAAAACCCAAGGACACTACAAAATTAAGAAGGAGGGGAGGGGAGGAGAGGAGAGGGAGGAGAGGAGAGGGAGGGGAGGGGACAGGTGGAGAGGAGAGGAGAGGAGGAGAGGGAGGGTGACCATGAGAAAGGACTCTGCATCAATAACTGCTTGGTGAAAGCAGCATACGCATTCTGAGATGGTCTATCCCCACTCTTCTAACCAACTGACAAACTAAAGGCTGATCACCCAATAACACACAGCTAAAGGTGAAACACCCACTAACACACAGCTAAAGGTGAAACACCCACTAACACACAGCTAAAGGTGAAACACCCACTAACACACAGCTAAAGGTGAAACACCCTCTAACACACAGCTAAAGGTGAAACACCCACTAACACACAGCTAAAGGTGAAACACCCTCTAACACACAGCTAAAGGTGAAACACCCACTAACACACAGCTAAAGGTGAAACACCCTCTAACACACAGCTAAAGGTGAAACACCCACTAACACACAGCTAAAGGTGAAACACCCACTAACACACAGCTAAAGGTGAAACACCCACTAACACACAGCTAAAGGTGAAACACCCACTAACACACAGCTAAAGGTGAAACACCCACTAACACACAGCTAAAGGGGAAACACCCACTAACACACAGCTAAAGGTGGAACTAGAGGCTGATCACCCACCAACACACAGCTAAAGGTGGAACTAGAGGCTGATCACCCACCAACACACAGCTAAAGGTGGAAAGCTGATCACCCACCAACACACAGCTAAAGGTGGAACTAGAGGCTGATCACCCACCAACACACAGCTAAAGGTGGAACTAGAGGCTGATCACCCACCAACACACAGCTAAAGGTGGAACCAGAGGCTGATCACCCACCAACACACAGCTAAAGGTGGAACTAGAGGCTGATCACCCACCAACACACAGCTGAAGGAAGAACTACTCAGGTCACCGGTAGGGCCTGGATCTCTACCATAACAATTCCTTAACGAGCAAACTAAAACAAGTTTTAAAATCTCCTAACTGTAACCATAACGATTAGTTTAACAGCAGAGAAAATAATAACTCTTACGGAGTAAACAAAATAATTTCAAATCTGGCTGCAATATCACTGCTCTATATGTGCGTTTGCGACACCAAGGGAGTGTAATGAGATTCGTAAACAAAATTATAAGTTAGTTATTGTTTATTTTGTTTAGTAGAAAGATAATCATGTAAAATGTAAACATTGTGAGAGTTTTGAGTTAGTGGGACATACTAATGAGCACAGGGTGAAGCTGTTGATAGCGCCACACTCCCCCTTGACCTTTGACCTGTGAGTGTCGACCTGTCAGGGTGCAGAGTTTACAGCCACTCCACATAAACGCTCCGCACGCCTGTTAAAACAAAATGGCGGCACTCACACCAGATCTGCTGCAGATCCACTAGATTGAGAGGAGCTCAAGGTGTCAACCACAAACAAAGGGCCTGTCCGGTTTCCCCCGGCGACCTGCCTGCACAGCTGTTTCTGCCCACTGTAAGTGAGACGTCTTAACAGACAGACAGGGCGCTGTCCTAAGCCGTCGAAAAGCTGCTGCTGGAGATAAATTCCAAGATGTCAGGCGCTGTCAGTGTGAGAGAATACTCTAGTCATTACCACCTTCAGATCTAGCTCGCATGCAAAGCCCTCACAGCCCCCCTGCTGGGGGACACTTGGACTTTCCCACACTGAAATAGTCCACTGTTTAATTGAGCTATACCATTACCGACATTATGGAGGAACGTTTTTTTTATGTTTAGTAGGAAAGTACATTTTAAAAGAGTTACATCAATTTATGTTTAACAATTCACACAAAATAATTCTATTAGATTTAACAGTAACCTATTGGCAGAAACTTACCCGAAAGTTACAGTAATTTCTTTTTACAATAACAACACCTAATTCTTTTTATGGTGGCAGAAAAAGCACAGTGTTTTAAAATATAGTTTGGTACTATTGCTGTGAACTGTTTATGAAATGCAGTAAAACAAATATATTAATATATGAAAGCAACATGACAGGTGAATTTTGAACGCCCTGAGAAAGCTAATCTGTGTTGAGGATCCTCCAGATGGTGCAGGATGTCTCTAAGCATTTCAGTCCATAGTGTTCATTTCAGCTTTCAGTGTGGGAATCCTACTAGCCACAGCTACAACGCTAGTGGGGCTTTGCAGCTCTCCTCGTTACAATTCAAAAATGTTGTTTCACAAAAAGGGATTTACTCGATCGATCCAACAAAAACAAAACAGCAAGGTGACGCTGATAGTTGTGTGAGCAGCATAAATAGGCTGGCCAACCTGTCCATTTAAATGTTTTCTAGCGACAATGCTATCATGTTATTCTTGGCCAACATCAGTGCATCATTAGAGTGCTTGAGGACTCCAGTTAGGGGTGTAGATGTGATCTTAGCTCCGCCGGATCATATGATGTGAGCCCAGCTGTCAGATGGCCTCATTATAGGTGTCTAATCAGCCCAGGTTAAATCAGCCTTCTGAGAAGTAACAGATAGCTGCACACTGCAGTGGACACACACACACACACACACACACACACACGCACACACACACGCACACACACACGCACACACACACACACACACACACACACACACACACACACACACACACACACACACACACACACACACACACACACACACAGACACACACCTCCTCCTGCTCCTCCTCCTGTTCCTCCTCCTCCTCCTCCTCCTGCTGTGAGTGGTGGGTTTCTGCCTCCTGCCAGGACATATCCTCAGACTATTTATACTGAGCCCGTGCCTTCCATCTGAACCCGGGAACGCCGCTGCACCCATTTAGAATTTCCTAAATGTGCCCGAGCTGTCCGCTCAGTATGCATGGGAATGCCGCTCTGTCCCGTCAGCCCCGCCCTGCCTTTGGTATCCAGCAGGTATCCTGCCCTCCTCCTCCTCCTCCTCCTCCTCCTCCCTCCCTCCCTCCCCTCCTCCCATCTGACCTGTCCCATTCAGCGAGGGGTGGAATTTCTAGTCCCCGTATAGATCCCAACACACACACACACACACACACACACACACACACACACACACACACACATACACACACACACACACACACACACACACACACGCACACACACACACACACACACACACACACACACACACTCCCCTGGTCTGTTTGGTTCCAGTAGATACCTGATTAGGAGAGGTGGAGTCAGCTTAACGTTTGGCTGAGACAGGAGAGGACTGGAGCAGTAGAGAGAAAAGAGTGATGGAGTGGGGGGTTTGGCTGGACGTGCCTGGGCCGGGGTCCTGTGGATTTAGGGTCCTCCTCTGTCCCCGTGCCCCGTGGAGAAGAGGGCGTATCGCTGGAGCCGGCCGGGGGTGGAGGGCGGGAGCCAAAAGGACACAGTCAGCTGCTACCAACGCCTATCAACACCACATTGCCGGTGTCAACAGAGATGTTTGACACAGGGGCTGGAGGGAGGGAATGAGGACCACGGAGGTCAGCGGTGGCAGGCCTCTCCGTCCTGTTGGCCTTTTCCATGTTAGTGTCTGCCTTTCAGAGCGGCCGTGTAACCCAGGAACCTTTGGGGGGGAAGAGGATCCGTGTCGCACACCAACGCTACACGTCTCTGTTTCTGCTGCACACCAACGCTACACGTCTCTGTTTCTGCTGCACACCAACGCTACACGTCTCTGTTTCTGCTGCACACCAACGCTACACATCTCTGTTTCTGCTGCACACCAACGCTACACGTCTCTGTTTCTGCTGCACACCAACGCTACACGTCTCTGTTTCTGCTGCACACCAACGCTACAGGTCTCTGTTTCTGCTGCACACCAACGCTACACGTCTCTGTTTCTGCTGCACACCAACGCTACACGCCTCTGTTTCTGCTGCACACCAACGCTACACATCTCTGTTTCTGCTGCACACCAACGCTACACATCTCTGTTTCTGCTGCACACCAACGCTACAGGTCTCTCTTTCTGCTGCACACCAACTGGGGGACAGTAGATTTAGCACCACAGCATAATTGATACTGGCAGATCCAGTCGCAGCACGGAGAGGAGGAATGTGACCTCTGTAATCACTGAGGGTGATAAACTGGAGAATGACTGTTAAGAGTCAGACCATTTGAGATTAAATTTATGAGATCTTATAAAATTGCATACATGGCTGAAATTGTTAAGTAAGGCAAGTAAAGTATCAAAGCAAGTTTGACATTTCAAATACACACCGATATACTACAAATAAAAAAATTAAATATGTTTAGTATCAGTACATTTAAATCAACTATTAGTTTCAGTCGTCTTCCTCGAAAATAAACGGACAACAGCGGTCGATGTAAAATCAACAAGGTTGTGCGACACGGCCACACTACAAGCTCCCCGTGTCAGAGTATCCGTTTCCCTCTCCTTCCCAGGTCACACTGAGGACTGCTGAGGCCCGGAACACAACTGAGAAGAGAGGAAGACGGTGGGTAGGTTTCAAAAACAACAAGTATTTTGGACTGCTACTGCCAGGATGGACAGCATGCCACTGGAGACCATGGCAAAGAAGCAGTAAGTCAGTAGTGCATTACAGACTAGAGGGTATTAACGTGTATGAAGTAAAACCTGACAGTTGTCTAAGTATCTATGTATAAATTATGTTCTAAAAACTTTGTGTAAAGTACAACTTACAATAGCTCAGTATTTTATTTTATAGTGTATCTATGTAAATATCTTGTTGGGAAACAATGCCCAGCTTCTGAAGATGTGGGTTGCTGTGCTTCAGTGAGTGACTGGGTCCAGCTGGTCTGAAGCACGTAACGAGGCCGTGTCTCTCTGCGGGCAGTAGAGCTCACCCTGCCTCTGGGAGGATTCTCTCGAAAGCTGCCGCCCGCAGGCTGGCATGGCGGCCATGTTGACTTTAAATCAGGCGCTCAGCTCCGCTAAGCTGTTACCCAGCCTGCACTGCAGCTCTGTCCGCTGAGGGAGGTAACGTTAGACACTCCTCTGGTCAAACTGAAACCCAAACGGGACATGGTTTGAACTTGTTTATGATTGGTGTTTTTCCTCAGACAGCGATCGTGATTATGATTAGCTTTCATAATGAATGGATTATTTTTGATTTCAAACTGAAAAAAACATTCTCTTCCTAAGAAAATTGACACGGGAGCTGGGATCATACGGACACATTTCTCCTGTTCCCGCCTCCGCCTCTCTTTGGGCCTGGCCTGAGATGGGCTTAGAGGAGAGAATTAGGGTTAGGGTTAGAAGAGAGGGTTAAGGTTAGGGTTAGGGTTAGATGAGAGGTTTAGGCTTAGGGTTAGGGTTAGTTTAGGTTTAGGCTTAGGGTTAGGCTTAGGGTTAGGGTTAGGGACAAGCTAGCGAGGCTTGGACTATGCTGCTCGCAGGTCCTGACAGTGTTTTTGGGGTTAGGGTTAGGGTCAGGGGAGAGGCTTAGGGTTAGGGTTAGGGTTAGGGGAGAGGCTGGTGAGGCTTGACTCTGCTGCTCGCAGGTCTTGACAGTGTTTTTAGTGTAGAGTTCCTGTTGCCATTTGGTGTCAGGGCTGTGAGGTCACCAGGAGGTCACCAGGGGGTAAAGGGGCACATGGCTGCCCTGCCAGCCCCCCCGCCCTCCTGGTCCCAAGGGCTGGCGCCAGCAAGGGCAGCCGCAGCAGAAAATAGCTGCTGTGCAGTTGGTGCTTTGGGAGAGAGAGAGAGAGAGAGAGAGAGAGAGAGAGAGAGAGAGAGAGAGAGAGAGAGAGAGAGAGAGAGAGAGAGAGAGAGAGAGAGAAAGAAGTAGAGAAACAGAGAAGGGGAGAGAGGAATAGAGAGAGAAAAACAGATTGACTGAAAGTGAGAGAAACAGTGAGAAAGAAAGAGTGTGATGGAGAGGGAGAGGGAGGGCGAGAGAGAGTAGGGGAGCAGCAGAGGAGAGTGGGGAGGATGAGGGATCACACCACAGGATCATGTTTCAGCTCTGTCATCAGAGAATGGTCATTACTTGTGGGCTAATTACCTCAGGACGCGTGTTAACCCACAGTCTGCTGTTAAACACAGGACTACAATGACTACCAGGGGGGGCAGTGCTATTAGGGCCCCTAGACTTTGGTACAATTACTACCAGGGAGGGCAGTGCTATTAGGGCCCCTAGACTTTAGTACAGTAAATACCAGGGAGGGCAGTGCTATTAGGGCCCCTAGACTTTGGTACAATGACTACCAGGGGGGGCAGTGCTATTAGGGCCCCTAGACTTTGGTAACGTCTTCCTGAAGCTATTCTATTGGTTCACTTTGTTGATATATGCCTACTAAAGATGTACTTTTAGAAACTAGCATTGAATTGTCAACTTTTTTGCTTTTTCATTTTAACTTTTATTATTATTATTATTATTATTATTGTTATTTGAGTTATTGTATTTAATTTTATTGTAAGTGCACTTTTTCGTCCTCTGATAATCTTCTTTTAAGTCGTAACATTTGTTCTTGCTAATGCAATTTGCAACATTGTTAAAAAAACATAAAATGTGTTCTCTGTATTCTACTACAATATGTTCTCAGATCAGCATTTCTATTTTTCTTACAGAGATAATACGAAAGTGGAGAAACTCTCACTGAAATGTTGCTTTAAGCTCTAATATAATCAATAAAAAAATGCCTTAATTGAATTACGTTTCCCTTTTAGCAGTTCTACTGTCTAGCTGACTGTCATGATGCTGGGAACCAAAGCTGCTGTGCCCGACAGAGCAGAGGAGCCAATCAGACGGAGCAGAGGAGCCAATCAGACGGAGCAGAGGAGCCAATCAGACGGAGCAGAGGAGCCAATCAGACGGAGCAGAGGAGCCAATCAGACGGAGCAGAGGAGCCAATCAGACGGAGCAGAGGAGCCAATCATTCTGTCTTTAAACTTCTTTGAAGATCCTAATTCAGGTCGGTACGGCCGTGGAGTTCTCCCGCCCCTATCCCACATTCCCCTCCGCCAAGGCACGCTCACGTTACTGACTCCGGTTACCACCGGCAGCTTTCCATCCGTACCATCCCAGTGTACTGCTACTGCTGTCAGGAGCCCTGGGAAAGACGTCTCCATCTCCTCAGTGGTGAGCTGTGGTCTGCCGGCTGCCGTTGTAATGGTTTTACTGGGCGATCACTGTAACCACCCTAGTTGGACTCCTCCTATTACCTAACACTGGGCTTCACGCCTGTGTCATTTATGACTGACTGTGTAGTAAAGTTACTTACACATTTCTGACTGTCCGACTGTATAGTAAAGTTACTTACACATTTATGACTGTCCGACTGTATAGTAAAGTTACTTACACATTTCTGACTGTCCGACTGTATAGTAAAGTTACTTAAGCATTAGTGTCTGACTGACTGTACTATGTAGTAAACTTACTTAAGCATTAGTGTCTGACTGAGTATTTAGTAAAATTACTTAAGTATTACTGTCTGACTGTATAGTAAAGTTACTTACGCATTAGTGTCTGACTGACTGTACTGTAAAAAAACTTAAGCATTAATTTCTGACTGTCCGACTGTGTAGTAAAGTTACTTAAGTATTACTGTCTGACTGTATAGTAAAGTTACTTAAGCATTAGTGTCTGACTGTACTGTATAGTAAAGTTACTTAAGTATTACTGTCTGACTGTACAGTAAAGCTTACAGTGTGTCTGTATGACCGTACAGGAAGTAAAGGTCCATGTATAACTGTACAGGAAGTAAAGGCCTATGTATGATTGTACAGGAAGTAAAGGCCTATGTATAACTGTACAGGAAGTAAAGGCCTATGTATGATTGTACAGGAAGTAAAGGCCTATGTATAACTGTACAGGAAGTAAAGGCCTATGTATGATTGTACAGGAAGTAAAGGCCTATGTATGATTGTACAGGAAGTAAAGGCCTATGTATGATTGTACAGGAAGTAAAGGCCTATGTATGATTGTACAGGAAGTAAAGGCCCATGCATGACTGTACAGGAAGTAAAGGCCCATGTATGACTGTACAGGAAGTAAAGGCCCATGTATGACTGTACAGGAAGTAAAGGCCCATGTATGACTGTACAGGAAGTAAAGGCCCATGTATGACTGTACAGGAAGTAAAGGCCTATGTATGTCTGTACAGTAATAGTTACGGGTTGTGTGTGTATGTCTGTACCGTAAGTAAAGGCCTGTATGCAAAGCAGTGCTATACTAGTTATTATTAGTGTGTGTATGTCTGTACAGTAATGGTTACGGGGTGTGTGTGTGTATGACTGTACAGTAATATGAAGGCCTGTATGCAGAGCGATGCTAAACTAGTTATTATAAGTGTGAGTATGTCTGTACAGTAATGGTTACAGAGTGTGTGTGTATGACTGTACAGTAAGTAAAGGCCTGTATGCAGAGCAGTGCTAAACTAGTTAGCTCTGTGTCATTCACGGAGGTCCTGCCAGGACTAACTGGACTCCTCAGTATTAATTACCCTGCTGTCCGTTTCCGATGACGGCGGGCCAGTCTGTTCTCTCAGATATTTATGAATGCCAGCTAAACCACATTACTGCGTCCCCCAGACATAGCTAAAGAGCTTTTACATGATGGGGCCTCGTTGCAAGGGCACGAGTGGTCGCCTGGAGTTATGGTATTACTCTATCAGGCCCTGACTGACATTTCTGATGGAATATGAGCGCCGTGCTGAATACGGATTTAGCCACACCATTAGCCCAGTTACTTTGATGACGAACAGAAACCAGATAGCTAATTAATTTTTGGGAACAAGTTCGCTCATCCCTACCAATCCTTATTAAGGGTTAGCGTGATCTCCCATTAGCTAATTGAGTTAGTCACGGCGTTCTGGTTTCGAACTTGAGAAGTGTGTCAGATCTCAGAGTGTTTGTCTAACATTAAGAAGGAGCCAGAGGCTTAGGGAATGATATAATTATACCTCACAGGACAGAGACCTTAGCCTGCCCCACTATGGTAAGACCCAGCTGCATGCTACTGTGATGGTACTAACTCTACCCCCTTTAGGACCCAGCTCCATGGTACTGTGATGGTACTAACCCTAACCCCCTATAGGACCCAGCTCTATGGTACTGTGATGGTACTAACCCTAACCCCCTATAGGACCCAGCCCTATGGCACTGTGATGGTACTAACCCCCTTTAGGACCCAGCTCTATGGTACTGTGATGGTACTAATTCTACCCCCTATAGGACCCAGCTCTATGGTACTGTGATGGTACTAACCCCCTATAGGACCCAGCTCTATGGTACTGTGATGGTACTAACCCTAACCCCCTACAGGACCCAGCTCCATGGTACTGTGATGGTACTAACCCTAACCCCCTATAGGACCCAGCTCCATGGTACTGTGATGGTACTAACCCCCTATAGGACCCAGCTCCATGGTACTGTGATGGTACTAACCCTAACCCCCTATAGGACCCAGCTCTATGGCACTGTGATGGTACTAACCCCCTATAGGACCCAGCTCTATGGTACTGTGATGGTACTAACCCCCTATTGGACCCAGCTCTATGGTACTGTGATGGTACTAACCCCCTATAGGACCCAGCTCTATGGTACTGTGAGGATACTAACCCTAACCCCCTATAGGACCCAGAAGTATAGAGAATGAGGATTTATGAATGAGGTTGTGAAGCGTGAACTATTTTTCTGATGAAGTATGTAATCAGGATAAGATTACAGAAATATCTTTTTTATGAAGCCAAGACTGACTGAATCAATTAAAACGATGCCTACATTGAACAATTCAATAGTCGCTCTTTCTGGATTTTCTGCCTAGATGTTTGTTTTAGTTTGCTACTCAGAGGCCTTGAAGGAAACTTTCAAATAAAAACTTAAGGACAAAATAACTGTAATTTCTTAAACAATAATTGAATCATACATAACAAAGTATTATAAATAATAAAATGTGTAAAGGAAACTATTTACATAATCAATATCTGAATCTACAGACTGTGTTTTATATTGTCTTTTTGACTTCAAGTAATATCAGTCGATCCTTTCCTTTATCTTCTGTTTTTATAGATAAATAAATAATAAGCCAGGTGAAGTCAACTTTATTTGGAAAGGGAATTTCACACACACAGACAATGCAAAGGGGTTTACTTTAGACAAAAATGTGCATAAGGAGTACGATTACAGGAATGAAATTAAAACAATAATAATAAGTAATATAACTGAATTAAAAACAATTAGAAAAAGAGAGAAAATATTGCTTTGAAGGAGCGATTTAGTAAAAACGTATAATGAGAAAGTACAATGAGAATATTAAATCTGCATTTAAAAGTAGTCCCACTCAGAGTAAGTTTCAGATCTTCTGGAAGTCAGTTCCAGAAATGTGTTTACTAAAGTAAAATAGTAGTTAGTAGCATGTCAGTGATGTATTTTAGCCCAAATGAATGAGTGACTTGTATTGTAGATGAGCCACAGTATTATAAACTAAAATACATGTTCTCACACCACAGAGCCAATGTAATGATCTGTAATTGATGTGATAAACTGCAATTTAACTTAACCGCACATTGTTCTAAAAACAAATGTTTTGTAACAAAAGTAACAGTAAATACCTTTTTAGTTTCAGAGAACAACAGTTGTATCAGTACCAGAAAACAAAGCGTGTGAATGAAGACTTCAAGACTAAAGTCACACAATATGTTAGCCCTTTTTCTCTGCGAGTTCAAAGAAAAGGCAGTAGATAATCTAGTATGTTGCTGTGTGTGTGTGTAGATTGTTCTGCGCTGGGCTGTGTGTGTATGCGTGTGTGTGTGTGTGTGTGTGTGTAGACAGTTTTGCACTGAGCTGTGTGTGTGTGTGTGTGTGTGTGTGTGTGTGTGTGTGTGTGTGTGTGTAGATAGTTTTGCACTGGGCTGTGTGTGTGCGTGTATGTGTGCGTAAGAAAGTTTTGCACTATGTGGTTGTGTGTGTGTGTGTGTGTGTGTGTGTGTGTGTGTGTGTGTGTGTGTGTGTGTGTGTGTGTGTGTGTGTGTGTGTGTGTGTGTGTGTGTGTGTGTAGATAGTGGTGTTCCGGGGCTGTGCATGATTTGATGGACAGTGTAGTGTTTCAGTGTGGTGCCCTGGGCAGAGCCATTTGGAGCTGGTGTCAAGGCCCTATAAATCACCACGTATCAAAGAGGCCATGTAACGCTTTCTGCATTTCAACATATGTGGAATCAGAGGGGCGTCTGTCATCGTCCTGAGCCACTCTGCAGGCCGAGCTGAGTCGTTCCCAGTCTAACAGAGACCAGATGGAGAGGAGGACTGCAGCCTGTACCTGCTGCTGCTGCTGGCCTGCGGGGGCTTTGAAACACACTCACATCAACCACACGGCAATTACCACTATATGGTAAACACACACCGACTGAAACGGAGCTGAAACGAGAGTCTAACACTGTCTGTGGGTCTGTTACCAGACAATACAGCACCAAGCTATTCTTTTTGTTTAATATTGAATGTATTTATTAAGGGAACATGGGAAATGGCATATATATAGAAATATTTAATCTTTAATGTTTTTAGTGTAATCTATTGTACTATAAAGTGAATAAAACTCAACAAGCAGAGAGCAGGCACTGGGCTCTGTTGCTTTAAGCAGCCAGTGGCCAGCAGCTAGGACAGACCTGTCTCAGTGCTTGAAACCACCCTCTCTGTCGCCTCTGGTTTTAGTGTCTCAGTGCTTGAAACCACCCTCTCTGTCGCCTCTGGTTTTAAGTTCCCTCAGACAGTCATCTCAGTTTTGTACTGCTCGTATATCTCCCTGTGAAAACAAGCCTTATAACCCCCGCTGCTTTGCTCCCAAGCTCAGCCCTCCATCTTAGCGCGCGTCTTCAATGGCCGCCATGAATCTTACAAAAGTGATACCCAGTCACTCGACTGTCCCTGAGCCTTCCAGCTATCTCTATACACATACAGCTATCTATATCTATATACATATATACAGTTATCTATATACTGTACATACAGTGCATCCGGAAAGTATTCATACCCCTTCACTTTTTCCACATTTTATTATGTTACAGCCTAATTCCAAAATGGATTAAATAAAAACATTTTCTCAACATTCTACATACAATACCGCATAATGACAAAGTGAAAAAGTTTTTTTTTAGAATTTTTTGCAAATGTATTAAAAATAAAAAAATAAAATATTACATGTACATAAGTATTCACACCCTTTGCTGTGACACTCAAAATTGAGCTCAGGTGCATCCCGTTTCCACTGATCATCCTTGAGATGTTTCTACAACTTGATTGGAGTCCACCTGTGGTAAATTCAATTGATTGGACATGATTTGGAAAGGCACACACCTGTTTATATAAGGTCCCACAGTTGACAGTGCATTTCAGAGCACAAACCAAGTTATGAAGTCCAAGGAATTGTCTGTAGACCGCCGAGACAGGCACAGATATGGGGAAGGGTACAAAAAATGTCTGCAGCATTGAAGGTCCCAACGAGCACA
>JAPMUY010010676.1:7500-12671 GCA_026901105.3 Galaxias olidus
GACTGGATGGATGGATGGCTGACTGACTGGCTGGATGGATGGCTGACTGGCTGGATGGCTGACTGGCTGGATGACTGGCTGGATGGATGGATGGCTGACTGGATGGATGGATGGCTGACTGACTGGCTGGATGGCTGACTGACTGGCTGGATGGCTGACTGGATGGATGGATGGCTGACTGACTGGCTGGATGGCTGACTGACTGGCTGGATGGCTGGCTGACTGGCTGGATGGCTGGCTGGATGGCTGACACACTGGCTGGATGACTGGCTGGATGGCTTGCTGGATTGCTGACTGACTTGGTGGATGGATGGCTGACTAACTGGCTGGATGGCTGGCTGTCTGGCTGGCTGACTGGCTGGATGGCTGGCTGGATGGCTGACTGACTTGGTGGATGGATGGCTGACTGACTTGGTGGATGGATGCCTGACTGACTTGGTGGATGGATGGCTGACTGACTTGGTGGATGGCTTACTAGCTGAATGACTGGCTGGTTTACTGACTGACTGACTGGCTGGCTGGCTGGCTGACTTGGTGGATGTTTTACAAGCTGAATGACTGACTGGCTGACTGGCTAGCTGGCTGGCTGGCTGACTGACTGGAAACCTGGTTCTATTATAAGCTAGCTCGCCTAGCCACAGCCAGACTAGGCTGACCACAGAGGGTGCAGACAGAGCTGTACTGGGGTCTGCTGGAGAAAGGTCCAGAGTGTCTCTGGAGACTGCAGGTAGTGTGCCATGCTGCCAGCTGTGGTGTAGGCCCGCCCAACTAAACACTCACACACCATCTTTAACTCTGATCGCTCCGATTATGTCGGTTGGAATAGCAACGTATAAATGAGATTTACAAAAAAAAATAATAATAATACATGTCCTGAAGACTTTCTGATTTTCCGTGGATGGAGTCCAGAGCTATTCTGGCTGAAAGCTGAAAACATTTTCTGTTTTTTCTTCTCTCGAGTAGATCTACAGTTAGCAATTAGCGCTAACACGGAGCCAAGACTGTTTGTTCTGTGACAGTTCTGTCAGAGAGCCAGTGCTCTGATACAGACCAACTGCTGCCTGTCGCCCTAGAAGATTCAAATAGCCTCTGCGTACACAAACAAAATGGAGTCTCTCAGCTGTGTGCCAAAGATAACATTCACTTCCTTGAGAAACACAAATGTAAACATATTGTGGAATCTTGTTGGTCCTTGAGCCAGGGGGTCAGGGTTGAAAGGTCAATTAGACAAGACAGTAAACTAAAAACATGGAAAACACTGACCTCTAAAAGGGTTTTTGCTTTCATTTGTCATTTCAAATTGCTTTCTTTTAAAAAATTCCCTTTCTAATAAGGCATCTTTTTTCACTTTACATTTACTGAACCAAGCTACGCTATTATGTTACAATCAAAACATTTTATATTGCAATTTTTCTTTCATCTGTTTATTTTGCTGAAGAACTATATTTTTATGTGAGTTCTCCAGTTCATATAAATGCATCAAAATTGATCCTGGATAGTCTAAGCTAAAGTAAATCAGGGATTATTTTGGAAGAGGGAGAATTCTTTCCTCCATCCTCTGTTAATAGTTTCCCTGTCAACAGAACACTTTAATGGGAATCCAAATAGCACATTGGACTGTCTACTTCATTTAGATGGATCTGAAATTCTATGAATAATCAAGATAAGACAGGCTGTTTTTTTAAATGAAATACATATTAGATGCTGGCCGCTCACGCGCTAGCAGTTACTTAGCATTCATAATATCTGAATGTGTGAGTGTGTGTGTGTGTGTATGTGTGTTTGTGTGTGTGCAGAGTTTGCGTGTGTGTGCGTGTGTAGAGTTTGCGTGCGTGTGTAGAGTTTGCGTGTGTGTGTGTGAGATGCACTTTTAGAACTGAGGTCTGAACCACACACACATTTTAGTTTTATTTTGTTTAATATTAACACGTGTTATAATAGTGATAAATGAACCTACTTTACAACAGCCCAAGGTTGACTACAGAGCAACGTTTAGAGAAGCGCACTTACATAGAGCCATTACTGGGAGAGCAGGCAGACTGGTACCAATCCTCCTTCTTACATAGAGCCATTACTGGGAGAGCAGGCAGACTGGTACCAATCCTCCTTCTTACATAGAGCCATTACTGGGAGAGCAGGCAGACTGGTACCAATCCTCCTTCTCACATAGAGCCATTACTGGGAGAGCAGGCAGACTGGTACCAATCCTCCTTCTCACATAGAGCCATTACTGGGAGAGCAGGCAGACTGGTACCAATCCTCCTTCTCACATAGAGCCATTACTGGGAGAGCAGGCAGACTGGTACCAATCCTCCTTCTCTTCACTCCCTTACGCTTATTTAGGAAAGACAGCATATGAACCAAAACTAAAACTCTTCTGTATTAAACCTGTTTTTTAATGATTGACGTTTTTATGAATAAACATACTTCATATGTTTGGGACCACTGACCGAGCTCAGACATGATGAATCATTATAAGAAGTAGGTCATATTAGTGGTACAGTACTGTCATTTACTTTCGTTTAGGGTTAGGGCTAGTGGTATTAGGTGAATGAATCCCCAGGACCAGCTGGATGAGGGGGCCCTTTCTATTGCCCAACTTTTGGCATTTAAGTACATTATAAAGTTAGGAGTTGGGGTTATTATTTTTAAGATGATGATAGTATCTGATGGCTTGTTTCTGGATTGTAATAACTAGAAGGTATTGACAAAGTTCTGCATGTAGGAGGGGCCTCTATTGGATGCGTGTCCCATGCTTTACAATGTACTGTGGTGAGGGGGGCCGCACCCACAGAGAGCACTTAGTGGCCTGATTACTGTTTGGAAGATGTTGAGCCATGTCCTAATTAGTTTGTCAAACTATTTTAACGGCCAAGAAGGCTCTTCCTGCTATGTTTTTCTTGCCCCCCACCACCTCTCTTTCCTTATCTCTCTCTCCCTCTTTCTCTCTCTCTCTCTCTCTCCCTCTCTCTCCCTCTCTCTCCCTCCCTCTCTCCCTCTCTCTCTCTCTCTCTCTCTCTCTCTCTCTCTCTCTCTCTCTCTCTCCCTCTCTCTGTCTCTCTCTCCCTCTCTCTCTCTCTCTCTCCCTCTCTCTGTCTCTCTGTCTCTCTCTCTCTCTCTGGTATGACGCATAGAACTGCAGTGGGACTGTGGTCCTTAGACAGCTTCATCCATCCTGGACTGTCTTACCCCTCTCCCTCTCTGTCTCTCATCCATCCTGGACTGTCTTACCCCTCTCCCTCTCTGTCTCTCATCCATCCTGGACTGTCTTACCCCTCTCCCTCTCTGTCTCTCATCCATCCTGGACTGTCTTACCCCTCTCCCTCTCTCTCTCTCATCCATCCTGAAGAAGGAGGAGAAGATGGGTGAAGCAGAGAAAGAGAGAGAGAGAGAAGGGGAGAGAGACAGAGAGACAGAGGCATGGAGAAAGAGAAAGAGAGAGGAAGAGAGAGAGAGAGAGGTCATAGGTGAAGTGAAACCTAAACACTTGATATGAGAGAAGTATAAAATGTAATTCAGCTGAAGGAGAGAGAGAAAGTGAGGGAGTGGGTCATAAATCAATCTCTAGTGAGAAAGCATTGGACAGATGAAGGAGAGAGGGAGGAAGAGAGGACGTCAGGCTCATTTATTTAGCTTATTTCCTTCTTGGCATCATATCTGTTTATCTCATCAGATGCTGGAGCGGCCATGTGAAGTGTTTGCTTGGTGTCTGCTTTCCCTCTCTCTCCCTCTTTCTCACTCTCTCTTTCCCTCTCTCTCCATCTCTCTCTCTCTCCCTCTATCTCTCTCTCCTTCTCGCTATCTCTCACTCTCTTTCTCACCCTCTCTCTCCATCTCTCTCACTCCATCTCTCTCTCTCTCTCTCTCTCCCACACTCTCCCTCTGCCTCACTCTCTCTCCATCTCTCTCTCTCTCCGTCTCTCTCTCCCTGACTCTCTCCCTCTCTCTCACTCCATCTCTCTCTCTCTCTCCGTCTCGCTCTCCCCCTCTCTCTCCATCTCTCTCTCTCTCCGTCTCTCTCTCCGTCTCTCTCTCTCCCTCTCTATCCCTCTCTCTCCCTCACTCTCTCCCTCTCTCTCTCCGTTTCTCTCTCTCCCTCACTCTCTCCCTCTCTCTCTCCGTTTCTCTCTCTCTCTCCCTCTCTCCCTCTCTCTCTATGTCTCTCTCTCTCTGCTGAAGTCACCATTTCTCACTTCCTATCCCAGCATCCACACTGATGATCAAGTAACGCAGAAACAGAGGGAGTGAGAAAGACAGAGAGGGATGGAGAGAACAGAGAAAAATGGAGAAAAGAGAGATGGAGATGGAGATGAGGGGCTGAGGCGAAGCGAATTTAAATTAAACAGATAGTGCATAACCCAGCAATCCTTCCTCTTCGGTGATGAAGGTGCTTCTTCGGAAAAGAAAAAAATCAGCTGCATTATTTGAGTTCAAAGCAAAGCAAACAAGCATTGCCTGATCAAAGCAATAACTGGCTTTGTACAGTGCTGAACATAACATGGAAATGATCATGTTTCCTCCTACAAAGTTGAGGACTTATGAAACGGTAGTTTTCTCCAGAGGCAATCCGTAGAGACTGGATCGTCCCAGGACCAGAGATTCAGGATGTTTTTTTAGAGCGGATGTTCGTTGTAGGCCTGTCATGTGGAAACACATTTAAATAAAACGTTTTTTTTTTTCTGTTCTAATGAGTTTCCGTGGTAACCAAACCAGGTCAGGCCACCAGTGGGTTGTACCAAAACAAGGCTGTGATGTTTTGGCGATGTATGGAGGAACAAGCCAGCACCATGCTAATTACCAAAGGTTTGCCAATTAGGAATTCATTTGTTGTTTTGCTGCAGACTGGATGGCAGCTGTTACTGTTGCCGGGTAGATTTTAGAAAGTTTACTTTCAGTGTTTTGGTTTTAAACCATAACTCATTCCTGGTTCTGTACGTTCAGGACTAGACTACACCAAATCAGTTTGGATTGTAAGAACTACATGAATATAGCTTTATGCAGCCTGATCTCAATCTCTTTTCCTAACTTACTCAAAGAAAAATTCACCAGCAGTCAATGAAAAATTGACTGACAGGGGAGGCCATTACGTTTTAATAGATAAGGTTTTTCATCGAACAGTAAGGTTAGGGTTTGGAATCAGATTAGTGATAAATGGTCAACACGATTAGGTG
>JAPMUY010010677.1:0-12490 GCA_026901105.3 Galaxias olidus
TGGGCTTGACTGTATCTCTAGTATCATGACACCCTACTGTGAAGTAACCAAACCTATCGCAACGTCTATTCAAAGAAAAGGAAATCAGTATAAAAAAAACCCAAAAAAACTAGCAACCATGCTCATCATCTCGTGGACAACGTCGGAACTCTTAATTCTGTGATTCCAAAAGAACTGTCAAATTTGAAGTTCCCTGATGGTACGGTAAACCTAGCGAGGGGATAAGAGCGTTAAGCATTCCTAGTACCATCACATCGCCATTGGAATAGCCTCCGTGGGAACAATGCAAACACACCGGCCCCCCAGACTCTCCTGCCTCCCAGCCACAGAGAGGGAAGAGCTGGGAAGAAGGTGGTCTGGAATTCCAGCCCCAGGACGCCAGGGGGCCCAGACTGACCGCCTCACCCTCCCGTCGATATCCCAGTCCTCCCTCCGTCAGCTGGATTCCCGCTATTCCCAGCTTCTTTTATCCCCCCATACCAGTTTTCCCCCAAAGCTGACTGGACTCTGAATGAGCGGGGCTTGAGACGCCTCTCCATTCACAGCTGGTTGTAGCCGGTAGGAGTGGGCCCCGTTGTGGTTTCATTTTTGTGTGATTTCAATCCTGTGGTATTGAGACGTTACAATTAATTAGAGGTCTCTGGCTGTCGGTGGATCTACTGTGAGGGTCGAGTTGAAAAAGTCATGGAGAGTGCGTGCACCTTCATCGCTCATCCTCCTCCTCCCCTCCTCCTCCTCCTCCTCCTCCCCATCCACATCCCCCCGCCACACATTCCTGACAGCTCTACATCCAACGGAGCCAGACCAGACACCAGACCCATCTCCTCCTAACAACAACACACCGTCTCTGTCTCCCCCTCACCCTGTTAGCTCCTCACATACACACACACACACACACACACACACACACACACACACACACACACACACACACACACACACACACACACGTATACAGTACAGAAGGACAAAGATCTCTGCAGTAGCAAGCCATATTTAGGCGTAGCAGTCTTCACACAATTATTCCCATTGGCCTCAGCTCTGTGCCATCAAGCTGCAACACATCGTTTCCCCCAACAGTTCAGGAATAATAATATAATATCACCAATGTGATCGTGCCCCCTAAGAACCGAGACACGTTTTCGATAACTGCCCGCCAGGAGTGTGAGGAAGATGGGTAGGCCAAACCAAGAGACTGCCCTGAAAGGGCTGAGGTCTCACTGGTGATTCAGGTCTAGTCAGTGCACCCTGCTGTAATGGAAAGGCATTGAGCTTCCCCCGACAGGCACTGCCCAGCACACACACACACACACTCACACACACAGATTATGGAGGAAGAAACACACTGATATCTAACCCCCCCCCCCCCCCCCCCCCCCCCCCCCCCCCCCCCCCCCCCCCCCCCCCCACACACACACACACACACTAACGCACCCCTAAACAATCTCGGCAAGGTGGGAGACGTTAGCCTTGACCTGGCGTTGAACCCAGCGGCTAGCCGGCTCCATCTCCCCTGAACCCTCCCCTGAAACAGATCCCCCCCATCCCGGGGCGTCTTATCACCCGCGTTCAGCCCCCCCCCCCCCTTCCCCCAGCTTGGCGCGGCTCAGAGGAGTCAACTTTATCATGGCGGAGGGAAAGTCCACTCCTTTGTGGACGGGGGTGCTTTAGAAGTCAGCGGTCAGCGAGTGTACGACGTGCGGTTGCGAAGCGCCCCGATCGAGGACGTTATTCAGTGTTTTGGCGGTTGGTGGACACACACACACACACACACACACAAAGACAAACACTTCATAAATGTAAAAACGTGTGTGCAGTGTACACACGCGAAAAGGCCTATGCGCTGTAGTCGCGTTCATGTGTGTGACCACTGCGCGAGGCACAAAGAAACGGCCTGCTTCGTGTTTCACCCAACCCCGAGCAGCACAATGGTCGTGTTCAGGCAAATTCCAGATTGTGCCGAGTAAGAAAAGCAGGGGAAAGCACGAAGGAATGTGCCGGCCCTAAAAAGCAAGACCCGTATTGCGGCCCTGTTTTCTATTTCAAGCCCTCTCCATCTGATGGAGGCCATCCGAAATTCCAGTCACGCATCTATAAATATAAACAGGACCACTGCCGCGGAGAGCCGGGGGGAGGCAACCCAGCCGACTCCTCCGACTGGGATGACCTTTGACCGCTCCCCTCCGACAGACAGCGAGAAAGAACAACAAACCACCAAACGAGCCTGAAATAGAAAAGGCCGCTTGTCGTGGTGTTGGCTTTCTGCTGGAGAGGGGGGATACGCAGAGGGACGGACATAGGGTTTGAGGCGTGAGTATTGTATTGTGATGTGATAATGGGGAACAGACGTCCAAACAATGCAGGCGCTGCGTTTTGTGTTATCTCATTGGACGAAGACGATGGGACCAGGTTGAATCACAGCGTAGCACAGCACAGTTTAGTTTGGAACAGCACAGCACAGTTTAGTTTGGAACAGCTCAGCACAGCTTAGTTTGGAACAGCACAGCACAGTTTAGTTTGGAACAGCTCAGCACAGCTTAGTTTGGAACAGTACAGCACAGTTTAGTTTGGAACAACTCAGCACAGCTTAGTTTGGAACAGCACAGCACAGTTTAGTTTGGAACAGCACAGCACAGCTTAGTTAGAACAGCACAGCACAGCTTAGTTTGGAACAGCACAGCACAGCACACGTTTTTTGGCACGCCATAGTGACGGAACGGGCACAGCCCATCTCTTTCTCTGACAAGCTTTAAACGTATAGGCATCCCAAAGGAACACCTTCCCCCTGCAGCTGTGTGGCGACCTCAGCCAATCACAACGCCACCTGGCGGAGGCCCTCGCGACGTGATTGGTCATAAGGAGCTTCTGCACATCTGGGAGGACAAAAATAGGTGTGGGGCTGTGTAACGACCAGCAGGTGGTGCTATTGATCACATATGCGTTCAGTCAGAAGAGAGACATCTTCGGACTTCATTACCCAATAATTAGTCCGTGTTTTTGTAGGCTGCAGCATACAGGTTTATATGCATTGGAAATGATAGTTAATCTTAGGGATTGTGCAGCTATTTTATGGCTTGAATAACATTTTTCTCCATCTCTCTGTCTGCGTCTGTCTGTCCCCCCCCCCCCCCCCTTCTCTCTGTCAAAACACAAACATGTACGCAAACACGCAGACACGCACACACGCACGCGCACACGCGCACGCACACACACACACGCACACACACGCACACACACACACACACACACACACATTCTTGGATGGTTTATACTGTGGTCGCAGCTGTACACATCTGGGCCCTTAAGACTTTAAGCTCCTCCAGCTCCTCTCCTTATTGGCCAGTCAGAGGCACAAAGCAGGCAAAACAGACCCGGGAGAGGGGGGGATGACATCACTGAAACACAACACATTTACATAATCCCGTTGGTTTCTCGATGGTCTGTGTGCAGGGAGCGCAATCAGCCACGACATGGTGTCGTGAGTTATTAGCGGACAGCAACGAGACAGAAGAAACAAAAGAAATAAAAGAGTTATTTCACATGGAGCGTGGATAGTGAAAAATGGGTCTCTCGCTTTGCACATCTGGGAATTCTATAAACATTGTTTTCATCCCCTGAGTAGCAGAAACCCCCCCCTTACACACACTCTCTTTCTCGTTCAAAACGTTGAGCGAACAGAACGTTCTGTAAAGCTAGCTTTGAGCTAAGTGATTGGCTTGTACTGTGTTGGTGAAGAAAGGCGTCACATCCAGGCAAAAATAACATTCCCTCCTGTTGGGGCTCTTCCCAGAAGTAAGAACTCTGACGTGCGTGTGTGTGTGCTAAGTGTCTTGGCCTGTGAGCTTATCACTGTGTAGGTCCATGCGAGTTAAATGCATGCAAAGGTGTTGAGTACAGTGCATTTGTGTGACTGTGTGTGTGGTAAATGTCACACCGGCTTGCCCAGGAGTGAGAGTGTGTGTGTGTGTGTGTGTGTGTGCGCAGTGCGTGTATGTGTTGGAGTACATGTTAGTGCGTGGTAGTCTGTGTGTGTGTGTGTGTGTGTGTGTGTGTGGGAGTGAGTATCATTCCCAGCCTGCAGACAGTGTGCGTAAGAGAGCAACAGGTGCCTCCACAGGTGATGGGGATCAACGTGGTCAGCTGATTTGCATACGGAGCAGGCGATTGGCTGGGAGATGTCACGTTTGTCGTAAACACGCATCTTTAGGCCTCACAATCCTTCCCCGGTTTGAGTTGAAATTTTTCAGAACACGTTTCCCCCTGCGACACCGCTGGTCTGCGT
Source organism: Galaxias olidus (assembly GCA_026901105.3). Lineage (NCBI taxonomy): Eukaryota > Metazoa > Chordata > Actinopteri > Galaxiiformes > Galaxiidae > Galaxias > Galaxias olidus. The sequence goes on from JAPMUY010010677.1 coordinate 4,283, forward strand.
CTTCTCGCGTCTTCGGGTGTTTTCACGGATTGGATTGGTCCCGTCCATTTTCAATGTCCGTCTCCCTTTTCCTCTCCTCGTATCCCTCCATTGATGCATTCCCTTCTCACGAATCGTACGCTCCTCTCCTTCGGAAGCACTGCACGCTGGACGAACGCTGCGTTGCTTTGGTCCCGAGCCAAACACAATATGGACAATGGGAGACCGTTCCCATCTCACCGTTGGCTGTAGCTCCACCTGGCAAAGGAATGGGCCCCCAGTTCCTGTTAGAACCGTCGCAGCACATTTCAGCTGGGTTCAACAGTCGAGAGACGACGTAAGACGATTCGAGAGAAGAATGTGAGGAGCGGCCTGTATCCCGCGGTCTCTCGCACCAAGCGTAGCTCAGCTCCTTGAAACACAGGAGATTTCCAGAGAACCTAAAGTCTAAAAGGAAGGTTTAGCTCTTTAGTCTAAACTTTAGTCTAGTCTTTAGTTAAGACTCTGGCACTAAGCCTCCGGGGTGTACCCCCGTATTGCACTGGTAGAGTACCTCTAGTGTTGTCAGTGTCAGGGTATGTTCTTCTGTTCACCTCGCCGTTCAGCTTCGACACCAGTGCACCGTGAGCAAATCTGTTGAGTGAATACATTTGAAGATTGGCCCCTAGGTGACATCTATCGCTGCGCTGCCGGTCTGTCTGTCCGCCTGTGTCTGTCTCTCTGTGCTGCATCGCTGCACTGCCTGTCTGTCTCTCTGTGTTGCATCGCTGCACTGACTGCCTGTCTGTCTCTCTCTCTCTGTCTGTCTCTCTGTGTTGCATCTCTGCACTGCCGGTCTGTCTGTCCGCCTGTCTGTCTGTCTCTCTGTGCTGCATCGCTGCACTGCCTGTCTGTCTCTCTGTGTTGCATCTCTGCACTGCCTGTCTGTCTGTCTCTCTCTCTGTCTGTCTCTCTGGGTTGCATCTCTGCCCTGCCTGTCTGTCTGTCTCTCTGCCCTGCCTGCCTGTCTGTCTCTCTCTCTGTCTGTCTGTCTGCCTGTCTGTCTGTCTGTCTCTCTGGGTTGCATCTCTGCCCTGCCTGCCTGTCTGCCTGTCTGTCTGTCTGTCTCTCTGCCCTGCCTGTCTGCCTGTCTGTCTCTCTCTCTCTCTGTCGGCCTGTCTGTCTGTCTCTCTGCCTGTCTGCCTGTCTGTCTCTCTCTCTCTCTGTCTGCCTGTCTGTCTGTCTCTCTGTCTGCCTGTGCTTCCTGGCTTTGTCACGTTCCTCTCGTTGAGCTCTGTCGGCACCCTGCTGGAATAGGGACGGCATGGGAACAAACATTCTTCACTCTGGGAGCCTGTCGGGAAATAAGAGCCAGGGCGCAGAACGAAGGGAGGGGGGGGGGGGGGGGGGTTAGGGAGGGATAGAGGGACGGAGGGAGGGATAGAGGGACGGAGGGAGGGATAGAGGGAGGGAGGGAGAGAGTTAGGGAGGGATAGAGGGAGGGAGGGAATTAGGGAGGGATAGAGGGAGGGAAGAGAGATAGAGGGAGGGAGGGTGGTATAGAGGGAGGGAGGGAGAGAGGGAAGGATAGAAAGACAGAGGGATAAAGAGAGGGAGGGATAGAGAGAGGGAGGGATAGAGGGATGGTAGGAAGGAGGAATAAAGGAAGAGGAGGATAGGGCTGCCTAAGCCGAGCCGCGCTGGGAAGAAAACCAGGGAAGCAACGGTCCTATGGAACCGGGCTGGGAAAACATGGAGGTCACCGTCACTTTCATTAGGCCCTCCACGCCCCTTAGAAGAATTTGGCTTGATGCAGGCATCTGCCAAAGAGCAGAGGGTCTATCCTGTCACTGGCCCCACATAGGAGCGCGTTGTGAGCCCCAACTCATTCAAAAGGAGAATTTGAATACAGGGGGAGAGTCCATTGGGGAGACTATTTACAATGGGACTATTAGAAGGTAAATTGGAGTGTAACGCATGGGTCTCTGGGTAATTTAACCGACCAGGTGGTGTAGGGATTCCGACTGGGGCAAGAAAGTCCTTGTCTGGCTCGTTCCGGATGATTCCACCGAGGGAAGAGAGAGAGAGAGAGCGAGAGTTGTCTTAACGAGATTAACGAGGGAGGTGTGTCGACAAGCTTCCCCGCCGGCTAGCTAATTGTCTTTAATTGGCCCTAATTGGGCGAGCAGGGCTCGTTAGGCTTCCTACGCCCAGGGGGAGCGTGGGAAATGGAGTGCCGGCGCGGAGTGACGGGGGAGCGCCGTCTGTCCGCCCGCGGCTACACCTGAGCGGGAGTAGCGTATTGGCGGGGGGTGGGGGGGGGTTGGAGGACCACCAGGGTCCGATGGAGAGCTAACACGCTCTGAAATGACGTAGCACGGTTGCGTCTCGCTAATGGGCGGCCGACAGCAGTGCCTAAGGGTTAGAGGTTGCGTCTCAGTAGATCCACTCTTTGGCTTTTCTCTCACAGCATTCCCTCCTTCATAGCACGAGGCTGGGACGAGACAAAAAACAAACAAATAAACAAACAAACAAACCGTAGAGGAAGTGGCGCGAAAAGAAAATGAAACAATCCCCGAGAGGACTTTTCCCAAATCGCAGAATCTGCCGACGTAAACGTAGCAGGCAGACAGACTCACCGGTGAAGGGTCTGTGAAGCGGGTCGTATTGGAGAACGGCAGGCGCTGTGCCGTCACCGTCCCGCCGGACGTATGTCCCGGACGCCTCCAGCGGCCGGAGGCCCCGGTCGCTTTGACCGACACGAACGGCAGCGTGACCAGCCGGTACTCCTGAGAGCACGGGGGCAGCGACGCTACAGCGCCGGGCTTCCTTGGCGACCTACTTTTCAGCAGCCATGAGAGCCGTGGAGCTTACGGGCCGAGGGAAACAGCTGGAACCGCTCAGCGCTGGCGAACACACACCGCTGACCTTTCCTCCAAAAGAGCTCGCTCGCTCACACACACGCACGCGCGTGCACACACACACGCACACACAGTCGCCCCTGGCCCCTATGGCATACCCCAGTGCTCACAGGACGCCCAAAACTGACGTTAAATACGAAACGTAGGATTTAGCGTCGACCGCTTGGGTGTGTTGTACGGAAACAGCTGCGGGCCCCTTCGCTCTGCTTCTCTGATTTGTGTCACGCCTGGGAACGTCGAGCGAACAGCGGAGCGCGGCGTGGCTCTCGAACGCGGCGCGCCCCCCCGAGTGACTCGATGTGCCGTAGCGGAGAGCGGCGCTCGGGAGGCGGGGGGGGGGGGGGGAGGGCGGGTACGACGGGGGCCGCGTGGCCCGTGGTGTTTGGCGCGCTGACGCCGAGTCCTCCCAGGGAACGGTCAGACCAACGTTTGGCTTAACGCTCCTCCACCGTTAATAATTCCCCGCCCCTTTGGTCCCGCCGCTTGACCTCCCGCGAGTTCCTGCAAAGAAATAACCGGAGAACAAGGAGGAAGAGGTGTTTGCGTAGTAGACCCCCCGTGTTCGGTTTCAGTCTCGGATATGCGGCGCTGTGAAATTTGATCCCTCACCGTTGGTTACAGCGTAATCCTTCCTCGTGGTTGGCCACTGGACACGGAACACCAGGGGGCTGTGTACGAAGATGACAAGATGGAGCACGGCGGAGCCGGCAAAACACCGGGTTGAGGTCCGTAGAAAACGTTTCGGAAAGAGTCAAACGGCCCCTACTGCCAGCGATGTCGCTCGCAGTGAACACGAGGTCACACGCGCAGGCGCAGCGCAACACGTGTAAGAGTGTGTGTGTGCGAGAGTGTGTGTTTACACGCCACATAGTTGATTTGAGGGGGCGGGGGCTGGGGGTGGGGCACGCGGGAGGGTGAGGCCTGGAATCTGACGGCATTCCAGAGGTCCCGGGGAGGGAAGAGGATGGACGGCTTACCTCCCCCCCCCATCTACTATCCCTCACACACACACTCACTCACACACACTCACACACACAGGGCCGTAGACACAGAGCCACACACAGAGAGAAACACACAGAACACAAACACATGTTCTCCTATTTTCCCCCTGCTTAGACACATCCACTTACACACTCACACACACACAGGGCCGTAGACACACAGCCACACACAGAGAGAAACACACACAGAACACAAACGTACCCCCCCCCCCCCAAAATGCTCTTTTGTTGAGCACTCCAAGCAGATCGTATTGCTCAACCCGGCTCTTCACTTCAACGCAGTCACACGTTTCAGGGGTCGTGTGTCGTCTACCGCAGGACCCCATTCGTAACATGTGTCGGTGTGTGTGAACGTGTGTGTGTGTGTGTGTGTGTGTGTGTGTGTTTGAGTGTGTGTCGGTGTGTGTGTGTGTGTGTGTGTGTGTGTGTGTGTGTGTGTGTGTTTGAGTGTGTGTCGTGTGCAGGGGTGTGACGTAAAGAGACTTGAAATGACAAACCCGGCCTGTCTGGTCTTACGGACGGACAGCTGCAAATGACACGGTTGGGAACCTATAGATGCCCCACGAAATGACCAGGTTTATGTTTTTCACACACACACACACACACACACACACACACACACACACACACACACACACACACACACACACACACACACACACACGACACCCCCCACCCCCTCCACACACACACAAACACACACCCAGACTCCCCCCCCTCCCCCTCCACACCCACCCCCACACACACACCCACCCCGCACACTCACACACATGCACACACACACACGCGCACACGCACGCGCACGCACACACACACACACACACACACACACACACACACACACACACACACGCACACACACACGCACACACACACACACAGATCTTCTCACTCACCAAGGGCGTTTTTCTGGGCCCGGCTTGTTTAAAGCCGCAGTGTAAATATTTAGGGTCTGGAGCTGGGGAGAGTCCGCGGGCTTGGCACAGATCAGAGGCTAATACACCACGCCCACTGTCTGCTCGGCTGACGGCCCCGCGGAGGAACAACGGGGCCCGTTTAGGGAATGTCTTCACTGTCGTTCCACCAAACATGTCACACAACCCCCCCCCCACCCCCCCCCACCCCCACCCCCACCCCACCCCGCGCGGACACTCAAAGACAAGCACACCCCGAACACACGAGAACGGCATGTCATTCTAGGCACTTTGTTCTGTCTGCCAGAGTTCAGACAAGGTCAGGCTGTAGAGAGAAAGGGAGAGATGGATGGAAGGATGGAGAGCATGGAACAGAGAGAGAGGGATGAGCAGGATGGAAAGATGAGGATGGGGCGAGAGAGAGAGAGAGAGAGCGAGAGAGCGACAGAAAAGGACGGAAGGATTTCACAGAGAGAGAAGGATGGACAGGATGGAATGAGGAGAATAGAGAGAGAGAGGGAGAGAGAGAGAGAGAGAGAGAGAGAGAGAGAGAGAGAGAGAGAGAGAGAGAGAGAGAGAGAGAGAGAGAGAGAGAGAGAGAGAGAGAGAGAGAGAGAGCGAGCGGAAGAGTGAAAGTCCCATCGGGTCATCCCCGGGAGAGGTTGTGTCCGGCCCAGAGTGCAGGCTGCCTCTTTAAGTGTCCAAACGGCCGCTCACAGAGACACACAGCCCAGTGGAGTACATGTGATCCAGCACGTAGGGTCTAGGTGTCCCCAGCGTCTCACCACAGCCCTCTGCCCCCTCTGTGTTCCACTCTAAACACCGTGTGTGTGTCTGGGGGGGAGGTACGAGTCCAGATGCAAGCCCCCCACCAGTCCAGATGCAGGCCAGAATGGCCTCCCAGGCAGTGTACTAGTACTCACCCTAGCCCTACCAGGCAGTCTGTGTACTAACCCTAACCCTAACCCTACCAGGCAGTCTGTGTACTAACCCTAACCCTAACCCTACCAGGCAGTCTGTGTACTAACCCTAACCCTAACCCTACCAGGCAGTCTGTGTACTATCCCTAACCCTAACCCTACCAGGCAGTCTGTGTACTATCCCTAACCCTAACCCAACCAGGCAGTCTGTGTACTAACCCTAACCTAACCCTCCCAGGCAGTCTGTGTACTAACCCTAACCCTAACCCTACCAGGCAGTCTGTGTACTACCCCTAACCCTAACCCTACCAGGCAGAGAGGTATTAGTGTGAGTAGTCACTAGTGTTATTGTGACCTCACGTAACCGCCGGCCTCTATTTTGCCTCGGCCACGTCCGCGTTCGTCTTTGCAAGACGAAACAGAAGGGGAGGACGAGAAACAGCCACCTCATAATATTTTATATATATATGTATAGATAATAATAATATGTAAATAAAACATTTGGATAGGCTGAGATCTATTTCTCTCTGCAGGGCTAGAATCGGTCGGCCAGCCTGCGGCCCTTTCCAACTCCCACATGGGATCCCCACACTGCCGTGAAAATCCGTACGGAGCAGGAGAACGCTCCTGTTTACCTCCACTGAGTCTGGCGGTCTGTATCAGGGCTCGGCATGAAGACTCCGTCGCCCCGCCTGTCCTTGCTATCGAGCAGCCTGCCCCCCCCCCCCCCCCGCACCGCCGGCAGGCCGCGGACGTCATGGCAACAGTCGTCGAGAGGGAGCAAGGAAAAAAAAAAGCGTAGGAGGTGGGCGGCTTTTGTGTGAACGGCACGACGGGTGTGTGTGTGTGTGTGTGTGTCCCCCCCCCCCCCCCCCCCCCCGCCCTGGTGTCGGTCTCCATGCCCTCTCTGCCTTAGCTCACAGGGCCGACCAGGCCACCCTAGGGGGAAATAACAACAACAACGACGACAACAACAACAAACCCGGACTGTTGTCACGTCACTAGGAACGCCAAGGTAACCGCCGTCGAATTGAAGTCGCCGCGAAGAGATGGATTTTGAAATAAACGTCTGTTCATGTTCGATTCGCGTTCGTTCAGGGTGGTAAACAAAAAGAGTAAAAGAAGAAATGTGGAAGCATTGGGACGTGATGGGAATTGCGTTGTGTTGTCGTTTTTTTTCCCCTTGACATCTGTTTTGATTCTAGTCCACTTTCATCGCACGGGGGTCCACACTAAGGTGACTAAAGACACCGGAGGCGGTGACGATGAAAAAACTGAGCGCACGTGTCAGAGGCTGTCCGGTCACAGGCCCCGCCTCTCCTTTGAAAGGACACACTGGAGGACAGGCCCCGCCTCTCCTTTGAAAGGACACACTGGAGGACAGGCCCCGCCTCTCCTTTGAAAGGACACGACACACTGGAGGACAGGCCCCGCCTCTCCTTTGAAAGGACACGACACACTGGAGGACAGGCCCCGCCTCTCCTTTGAAAGGACACACTGGAGGACAGGCCCCGCCTCTCCTTTGAAAGGACACGACACACTGGAGGACAGGCCGCTTCGCCATCCAGGCCCAGAAACAGACCCTCCCCTTTTGTTCTGGTGCTGGCGTTAGCCAAAGGCGTGTGACGCAACGGCCAGACCAAGAGTTTGATCCAGCCTCGCTAACAAGGAGCAGAAGAAGAAGCATGCGCACACACACATACACAGACACACACACACACACACACACACACACACACACGAACACACAGAGACACACTCAGTCACTCACACACACACACCCACACACACAGTTGCGCACAGGGTCTGGGTTCTATCTTTCTGCAGAGGCCCTTTTGTTTTGAACATCTGGCTTCTGCTGCAGCGTGAACGATCCCAGTGTTGCTTTGTGGAAAAGGTTAGCCTCGGCAAACGTCGAACGCCTTTCCTCCACGCTGTCAAAGAGCACTGTCGTATGACGGGGGTCCACGGACACGGGGGGGGGGGGGGGGTTGTCAGAACTGGGTCATCAAGCTCAACAGAATCCAGAGCCCCCGGGGGTGTCCGTGCCTTCGGGACCTAGGCAGCAACTTCCTCCCGCCAGCGTCCGGTACTGTGCGGCGGGCGCGGTCAGAGAGAGAGAGAGAGAGAGAGAGAGAGAGAGAGAGAGAGAAGCTCACAGACGTCACGCCGACCCCCCCCCCCCCCCCCCTAACTCTACTGAACCCGTGTGGTTACTGGACCTTCTCTCTCCCTGCTGTTCCTTTCACTCCCGGGAGGAGAGGGTGAGAGCGCATTCCCCAGCGCTGAGGCCATTGCCCCCCCCCCCCCTCCCCCCTCTCAGTGGCTTTGTGTAGCTGCTCACAGTCAAGTCGTTACTGTGCACCCCCTTTGTTAACACCCCTCCCCCCCCCCCTCCAACCTCCTCTTCTTATTTTCCCCCCCCTTTCTTTCCTCCTAGGACCCCCCACTGGGGTCAACCTTGTAAGCTGTGAAAGGTAAAAGCACCGTCTGT
>JAPMUY010010678.1:0-5000 GCA_026901105.3 Galaxias olidus
TAACATTACCTATTAGAGTCTGTCTCTATAACATTACCTATCTATCACGGTCTATCTCTACAACATTATGTAACTATTTGAATCTAGCTATAACATTACCTATATATCCAAAATCTATCTCTGTTACATTACCTATCTATCCAAATCCATAACATAACCTAGCAAACAAAGATCTATCTCTAGAACGTTACCTACCTATCTGAATATATCTCTATCAATCTCTTAATCCATCTTTGATTAATAATATTAGTAATATACTAATAATGACGATCTTAATGTCATTTTAACAGAACTAAAGAGAACATCACAGTTACACGTTCTGTAAAACGGAATAAAAACAAAGAACTCAAATGTGCAGCAGCTAATGAAAAACACAGAGCCAACTGTGAAAAACAAAGGCCAAACAAAACCAGATATAAATATAAACATAAATATATATTCATTCTTTCTGTCCCGATTTTCTGGCACCAAATAATTACTGGAATGGCTTCCTTCTCTTTGGATGGCTTATAAAAGAGATATACACACACACTCGCTCTCTCACACACACACACGCACGCACGCACGCGCACGCGCGCGTAAATAAAGACAATCAATCCTGTCACCACTCCACATGCTGACAAACACTCGCAAACACACATTTGCACGTACTCAAACTTTCTCACCCCCATCTCTCTCTCACACACACACACACACACACACACACACACACACACCCACGCGCGCAAAAGACACACACACACACACACGTTCTCGCACACCATAGTGTGAAAACAAAGGCGACTCGTTAAATATTAATGGGTTTCTCTGTCAGAAGCAGAGGGAGAGGCAGACACTAGACAAATCGCCCGGAGCAACGGATTTGCGGAGAATCGCTCAAATATGCCACATATCAGAAAAGCAAGAAAACAATTAGAAGACCCCCCCCCACACACACACACTACCACCACCATCATATTTCACACACCGCCCGTGGGTGATGGATCCATTGTGCTTGTCTTCCTCTGTAGACGTCAAAGGAATCCTCCACCCTCCTCCTCCTCCTCCTCCCTCGTTTACTGCCTCCCTTCATCCCTTCATCCCGCCATGGGTTTGGTTGGCGGAGGCGAGCGCTCACCAGGGACTGGACGTTGTGATGATGAAGATCCCCCTCCCTCCTCCTCCTCCTCTGTTCTCCTCCCTCTGAGCCAACGCCATACTGTACACCGTACCTGTCAGGACTCACACCGTGCGTGCGTGCGTGCGTGCGTGCGTGCGTGCGTGCGTGCGTGCGTGCGTGCGTGCGTTTGCGTGGTGCGTGCGTTTGCGGCGTGCGTGAGACCACGCCTTTCAACCCTCTCTGTTTCCATCCCATCCAGTCCATAGGAAGGTTTCCCACCGCCGTAACGGGCTTTCGACCAACACAACCCCGCTAACGAGTGTGTGTACTACAGCCCCCCCATCACCCCCCCCCCCCCCCCCCCCTCCTCATGTCAACAGAAAGGTTCTCGTCGGGCGCGGTGTGTGTAGGTTCCCCGTGTGGCCGGGCGTCGTCCTCCTCTGCAGCTCCCAGGGCGGCCGTATGGCTGCTCTATTTAGCTGTGGATGAAGCTTTAATGGGAAGCGATCGAGGCCAAGCGGCCGCGCGGCCGGCCGGCGAAAGCCATACGGAGGGGAATCCAGATAAATAGATTTAATTATGCCCTGTGGGAACCGGGGGGGAACGGCGGCTCCGGGGGCGCTCGCTGGCGGCGTTTTAATTATTCAACGGGGGAGGCGGGGCCTCTGGAAAACAGGGAGGCCTGTGAGAGGCAGAGCGGAGTGTCAGTCACAGTGGGGGGGGGGGGGGGGGGGGGGGGGGGGGGGGCCAGCCCTGACCTCGTCCTGACCCCTACTGTCTGCGGGTACGGGAAGAGAGGCAGGGAGCGCGGGGTGGGTGGGTGTGGGTGTTTGAGAAGGAGCAATTAGTCCTTTGGGGGTTGTGTGTGTGTGTGTGTTTTTTGTGTGTGTTTGTGTGTGTTTTTTGGTGTGTGTGTGTGTGTGTGTGTGTGTGTGTGTGTGTGTGTGTGTGTGTGTGTGTGTGTGTGTGTGTGTGTGTGTGTGTGTGCTTTGGATTAATGGGTGCATCATGTGAGATGGTGGAGTTTCCCGTGTCTCTCTCTTGTCTCCGGGGGCGATGGCTCAAACACCTACACGCTAACGACACCAGTCCACCTTATGGCTTCTCCCACAGACACTACGAGCAGCACAACCCTTTTATTTAGTAGTAAATAAGTACACATAAACACACACACACACACACACACACACACACACACACAGACACACACACAAACACGTGTCCATACCAAATGCTCTCAAATAATAATAATGGATTTAATTTGATGTAGCGCATTTCTAGAGACCCAATGCGCTCTCATGTACACAGAGAGATGGACAGACGGAGAGACGGGCAGACAGAGAGACGGGCAGACAGAGAGACGGGCAGACAGAGAGACGGGCAGACAGAGAGACGGGCAGACAGAGAGACGGGCAGACAGAGAGACGGACAGACAGAGAGACAGACAGAGAAGGCGGCCCCAGCAGTCTAGTTACAGTGACACCATTTCAGCTCTCAGACAGGCGAGGTGTTCCGGCTGGGCTCAGGATTTGGCAGAGCGGCTTTCCCCTGCGTCTCCTCTGAGCTCCTTATTTCTCAGCCGCCGCTTCAGCGTGTCTGTTTCTCTTTCTTTCCCTCTGCCTCTCCTTTCCTATCCCTCTTTCCTCCTTTCACGCTCCCCTTTCTCTTTCTTTTCCTTTTCCTTTCTCTCTCTCTTTTTATTTCCCTCTTCCTCCCCTTTTCACTCTCTCGCTCTCTTTCTTTGTTTCTTCCAGCCCCTCTATCTTCCTTATGCATTTTTTCTTTTACTTCACACTCTCTCTTTCTCTCTCTCTCTCTTTCTCTCTCTCTCTCTCTCTCTCACTCATGCTATTTTTGTTATTCAAGCCTGCCGTCTTTATGGAGCTCAGCCCGTTCTGGTGCTGTGTGTGTGTGTGTGTGTGTGTTTGTGTGTGTGTTAGTGTTTGGATTGTATCTGTGTGTGTGTGTGTGTGTGTGTGTGTGTGTGTGTGTGTGTGTGTGTGTGTGTGTCTGTGTGTCTGTGTCTGTGTCTGTGTCTGTGTGTGTGTGTGTGTGTTGTCCCAGGTCTCTGAGAAGCCTCTGTTAATTTCACTCTTGGTGCTTGGTTGATGTGTCGCTGCATGTGTGTGACTACTTTACCTGCATGTTGATGATGGACGTCTGTGTGTGTGTGTGTGTGTGTGTGTGTGTGTGTGTATCAGCATTTCTTTATAAATGTAGGTAGGTCGATTCAAAGGGACAGTTTGTCAGACAGACAGGCAGTTTACTAGACAGACAGGCAGTTTACTAGACAGACAGGCAGTTTACTAGACAGACAGGCAGTTTACCAGACAGGCAGGCAGTTTGTCAGACAGACAGGCAGTTTACCAGACAGACAGGCAGTTTACCATACAGGTAGTTTACCAGACAGGCAGGCAGGCAGTTTACCAGACAGACAGGCAGTTAACCAGACAGACAGGCAGTTTGTCAGACAGACAGGCATATTGTTAGACAGACAGTTGGTCAGGCAGACAAGCAGTTTGTCAGATAGACAGGCAGTTTGTTAGTCAGACAGGCAGATTGTTAGACAGACAGTTGGTCAGGTAGACAAGCAGTTTGTCAGACAGACAGGCAGTTTACCAGACAGACAAGCAGGCAGTTTACCAGACAGACGGGCAGTTTACCAGACACTGGCAGTTTGTCAGACAGACAGGCAGATTGTTAGACAGACAGTTGGTCAAGCAGACAAGCAGTTTGTCAGACAGACAGGCAGTTTGTCATACAGACAGGCAGTTTGTCATACAGACAGGCAGTTTGTCAGACAGACAGTTTGTCAGACAGGCAGTTTGTCAGAGAGACCGGCAGTTGGTCAGACAGACAGGCGGGTAAACAGACAGACAGCCTGGTCAGGGCCTGGTTGTCAACCCCCCACTGTTTTTGTCGGCAGACACAGACTCTCATTAACACTCTGTAGTTTACTGTCACACACAAACACACACACTATTTCACACACAAACACACACCATCTCTCTCACACACACACACACACACACACACACACGTTGACGCGTGGCAAAACACCAGGCATCTGTGTAATTCTCTCTGGTCATTTCTAACTACAGCGACATGTGATGAGTTAGGAAATATGATCAGGTTCTTCCTCCCTCTGCCTCTTCACCCCCCTCACTACTCGTCTCTCTCTCCCTCAGCTCTCTGTCTCTCTCTCTTTCTCTCTCTCTACTCGTCTCTCTCTCCCTCAGCTCTCTGTCTCTCTCTCTTTCTCTCTCTCTACTTGTCTCTCTCTCCCGCAGCTCTCTATGTCTCTCTCTCTTTCTCTCTCTACTCGTCTCTCTCTCTCTCTCTCTCTCTCTGATTCTTTAACCATGTTTCATAACCCTCATTAGAACTGCACCGGCCACACACACACACACACACACACACACACACACACACACACACACACACACACACACACACACACACGTGCGTCTCACACTCCTACTTTATAATAGGCAAAGCTATGGGCAGAGGCCATTGGGGTCGGCTCCAGTATCCGTGCCACCGACTCACTTTGACTGGGGCTGTTGTGTGTGTGTGTGTGTGTGTGTGTGTGTGTGTGGGTGGGGGTTGAGTTCTCTGGCTGATGCCTCGGCGGCCATCTTGGCTCAGAGGGCCACAGTTTCCTGAGGTGTCACAGTGATCCGACGGGGCGGTGTGTGGCCTGGAACGACTCCCTGACCGTAATGACGATGGCAGGTGCCCACCTCCTAAGCGTGTGTGTGTGCGTGTGCGCGCGTGCGTGCGTGCTAGCGTGACTCTCCTTCTTGCGTTATTATTCTGGCTTGTTTCCACCGGTAGAGTGTTGAACCGGGGACTGTGTGTGTGAAAGGAGTCTGCGTTTGGAGACGGTGTCTCTCCCCCC
>JAPMUY010010678.1:10000-12380 GCA_026901105.3 Galaxias olidus
ATGAGAGATGAAAAAGGAGGGGGAGGAGGAGGAGGAGGAGGAGGAGGATATGTAAAGTAGCTCCGTGGTTTTGTTTTAGTGCTCCCCTGAGAGGAGGAGGAGGAGGAGGCTGCTGGGAGAAGGAGTTGACAGCGAGACGTGACGCCATTCTGGACCCTGGTAGTCCATACTCCTACCTTCAGTACACAGTCATCACGCAACAGTTAGAACTGCTGTACCTCCATTTTGGATATAGCCCCACGCGAGCAGGGTCACCTTTGGGCCTGTCTCTTTGAGGAAGCCTTACCTCCATTTTGGATCTAGTCCCACGCGAGCAGTTTCACCTTTGGGCCTGTCTCTTTGAGGAAGCTGTGCCTCCATTTTGGATGGGGCCGCAAAGACAGTGGCCCCGTCATCTTAGTCTGGGCATGTCCACCAAACAGAGGCTTTAACCTACAATTAGTGTTCTCCCACTGTGTGTGTGTGTGTCTTTAGTATGGCAGGTCACACTCTCGCTAAGTCCTGAGCTCTGCGGTCGGCCGCCACTCAGCTCCTAATTAGTCCGAGTCACTCTCCCTGCTCCTCCTCCTGGACGGAGAGAGAGATCCGTGCCTTCAGCCCCTCTCCTTCGTCCCCAGCGCCACCCCACACACACACACACACACACACACACACACACACACACACAGTCTTCCCCGTCTACCTCCTCCTCGCACGCTAGCCAACTTCGCGCTCTCTCCTCACGCCGGCACCGGGGCGTGTCTCTGGGCGTTCACGTTACCCCCCCCCCCCCCCCCCCCCCCCCCTACCAAACGGCCACCGTGCCTTTGGGCCAGGCAGGCAGGCCGCCGAGCCATCAACCCCCTCGGGGGGGGGGGGCTGGGCGGTCCGCCACCGTCAGAATGGCAGGACTAATTACACTCCCAGGGATCGGCATACGGACACACACAGCACGGAGAGCGACACACCGTACAAAGCCTACCTTTACACACATTCACCCCACACCATTAAAAAACAATGCCTTGACTTATCAACTGTAGCTTTCTTCAAAATCAGACTTGCACGCACCCACACACACACACACACACACACACACACAGCCAGCGGTGCTTAGTCTCCGGCCTGTTGATTGGGGCTGTGGGGGGCGGCGTTTGAAGGGACCGGAGGCGTGGGAGCGGGCTGCCTAATGAAGCCCTCTCTCACCCCAGGCCGTGCTCAGTAGCTGCCCCGGGTCACATCATTATCACGGCCCGACCGGAGCCCCCCCCAGCCCGGGGCACAAGGTGCTGGCCATGGGCGGAGAGGTGCCCCTCTCCTGGAGGGGTGGTCAAAGGGGCTTTGTGTGTTTGTGTTTGTGTAAGTGTGTGTGTGTGTGTGTGTGTGTGTGTATGTGTGTGTGTTTAGACAAGTTGTGTGAGTGTGCTCACGTAGAGGGAGAGGTATGGTGTGTGTGTGTGTGTGTGCGTGCGTGCGTGCGTGCGTGCGTGCGTTAGTTAGAGAGAGTAAAGCGTGTGTCTCTATCTCTGGGTTCCCAGGGGTGAACGTCTAATCTCAACAATGGTCCGTTGAGCCTTATCTGTAAATATTATGGTCTGTCTCTCTCCTGATTTCGGTCGGACGATATCCGTGGGGTGCCATGGAAAACAAAAGCAACGCTACACGATCACCGTCTCCTCCAGAGATATGCTCCGAGACCGGAACAGACGTCTTCATCTGTCCATCAATCAATCAGTCAGTCAGCCTGACTGTCAGTCGCTCAAATAGCCTGTCATTCAAATAGCCAGCCAGTCAGCAAGTCAGCCAGTCAGCAAGTCAGCCAGCCAGCCAGCCAGCCAGTCAGCCAGCCAGTCAGCCAGTCAGCCAGTCAGCCAGTCAGCGGGTCAATAATTCAGCCACACCTCGGTATGAAGTTAAACCTGGAAAAATGGACGTGTTTTCATGTGATTTGTGCTGCTTTTTGGGGGTTGTAGTTTTTTGTTCCCCAGAGTCTTAGATGTACTGTACTTACGCCTTGTCTAATGGGTCTCATCCTCCCTCCCTCTCTCCCTCTCTCCCTCCCTCCCTCCCTCCCTCGCTCTCTCTCTCTCTCCCTACCCCTCCCTCCCTCCAGTGAGCGGGTCAACCAGTTGCGTCGGGAGTTCCAGCAGCTACGTGCTGCCCCGGGATACGAGGAGCTGGAGGCCGCCCGACGCCGCGCCCTGCAACCGGACCCCCAGCGAGTGAGTCTCACTGTGTGTGCGTGCGTGCGTGCGTGCGTGCGTGCGTGCGTGCGTGCGTGCGTGCGTGCGTGCGTGCGTGCGTACGTGCGTGTGTGTGTGTCTGTGTGTGTGTGTGCGTGTGTTACCGCATCGTCGGGCAGACAAGCAGTCGACCCCGTCCAGATTAGCTGCTGCTGCAGGTG
>JAPMUY010010680.1:0-12449 GCA_026901105.3 Galaxias olidus
AGACATAAGATTTGTAATACTCATTAGCTGAGTTAATGATGTGGAGCATTTATGAGTATGAGTGTTGTTTAGTGACTATTATGGTCTGTATTGAACACACATGTGGCTATGGAGACCTGCTGAGACGCCAATGAGTGTTGTTTAGTGACTATTATGGTCTGTATTGAACACGCATGTTGCTATGGAGATCTGCTGAGACTCCAATGAGTGTTGTTTAGTGACTATTATGGTCTGTATTGAAAACACATGTTGCTATGGAGACCTGTTGAGACTCTAATGAGTGCTGCTTGTTATTTCTGTGCTGGTCTTAGATCAGCCATGGGGACATACAGTATTTAGACTATTTAAATTTCTGTGCTGGTCTTAGATCAGCCAGGGGACAATATCTGTTTCTGTGTTGTAAAACATGAAGATGTTTCAATCAAGGTATTTCTTAGTTTTTTAACTGGTATAGGATTAGCCAGATGAGAATATACTTAGCTGAAGTCAGACTGTTTCTTAATTTTTTAACTGGTCTCGGATCAGCCAGATCGGGGCAGCAGTCTGACCTTTCTCTCTCTCTCTCTCTCTCTCTCTCTCTCTCTCTCTCTCTCTCTCTCTCTCTCTCTCTCTCTCTCTCTCTCTCTCTCTCACACACACACACACACACACTGTTGTATTCTCTAGTATGTGGTTTAGCAAACTGTTATATTTTTATGTGGCTTAGCTAGCTGTTGTATTCTCTACCATGTGTCTTAGCTCGCTGTTGTATTCTGTACAATGTGTGGTCTGTGAGTTTGTGACCTATGCTAGCACCTCTCATCTCTATAATTAAACCCAGACAGAGCTGTTGATCAGAGAACAGCGAAAGGAGATTGTCTCTAGATGGCTCTCTCTCTCTCTCACACACACACACACACGTGCACGCACACACACTGTTGTACTCGCTACTATGTGGCTTAGCTAGCTATTGTATTCTCTACTATGTGGCTTAGCTAACTGTTGTATTCTCTACTATGTGGTTTTGCTAGCTGTTGTATTCTCTACTATGTGGCTTAGCTAACTGTTGTAGTCTCTACTATGTGGTTTGGCTAACTGTTGTATTCTCTACAATGTGGCTTAGCTAGCTGTTGTATTCTCTACTGTGTGGCTTAGCTAGCTGTTGTATTCTCTACTATGTGTGGTCTGTGAGTTTGTGACCTATGCTAGCAGCTCTCATCTCTATAATTAAACCCAGACAGAGCTGTTGATCAGAGAACAGCGAAAATAGATTGTCTGTCTCTAGATGTCTCTGTGCTGTAGAGAGGTTATTTTAAACCTCTTAAGATGTTGAGTACTCTCTTCTCAGCTTGTGGTAAACTGTTTTCTGTGTCTCTTTTTCCACCTCAATATGTGACGTTGTTAGCGAGCTACTTTGGAGTTAGCTGGTTGCAGTCAAGACCAACAGCTTTGACAAAGTAATGTTTTGGAATGGATCTGGTTACTGAAAATATACAAAACTGCTCCTTTTGCATTTAACAGGTATTGGATTGCTTTAGAAACGTTTGTGTTTCAGTTGGACTTCATGCAACGAGTTTTCTATGACTTAAAATCGTTTGTACCCTTTTTCCTGTACGTGAAAAATCTTTTAAAAAAGGAAAGAAAAAAAACGATTAAAAAAACATATTACAGGGCTTTGTGTTAGCATTGACTAATTATTACTGTAGTATTATTGATGTTTTACCGTAGATTGATTTTAAATTAAAAGATGTAATGTTATCAGTCAACATATTTGACCACTGTGATTCTGTAGACTAGAGTACTTAATTAATGTTAAGCACAGGTGAGGTCTGCTTTTTATCAACATTTGGACATTTTATTATTGGAAATTGTAAAACAAATAATTGATCAACTTTTGTAAATCTTATTATTGTACATTCTAGTAACTGAAAAGATATTTAACTGCTCCTTTCGCATTTCACCATTAAACAGGCATGACACATCGATTGCTAAATAAACTTCTGTGTTTCAGTTGGACTTCATACAACATGTTTTCTATTACTTAAAATCGTTTGCACCCTTTTTCCTGTACGTGAAACATCTTTGTAAAAAGGTAAAATAAATAAACGGTTAAAACAGACTACAGACTGGGCTACTTAATTAATGTTAAGCACAGGTGAGGTTTGCTTTTTTATCAACATTTGTGTGTTTTATAATTGTAAATTATAAAACAAATAAATTTATCAACTTTTGTACATTGCATTATTGTACATTATAAATCAGTTATTTCATGATAATAAAAAACACAGTTCCAGTTGGTCTCTTACTTAATACAATCATGTATTAATACTTAATAAAATCAAGCTATAAAAAAATACATTGAAAGAAAAAGAGAACAACAGACTTTCTTGTTTCTTTTCTTACTCCCCACCCCCACCCAAAAAAAGAAGAAAAAAAGAAGCAGGTATAAAATATACAGACATGTGAAACTGCAACACATTTGTGGATGTTGGGGGGGGGGGGGGGGGGTATAATTTAGCATAACTCACATCTTTAATACTACAATGACACATGGTAATATTTGCGAAAATCATACACGTACAAAAACACACTACTGGACGCTGAACGAACCGTCTAGGTGGCAACGCCGTCGTCCCCTCCTCGTCTCCTCTTCATCATCAGACAGAGCTGTTAGAAGACCAGCAGAGCCACACGGTGTCAGAGGTGTGTGTGTGTGTGTGTGTTATTGAACGTGTGTGTGTTTGTGTGAATGGGTGTGTGTGTGTGTGGGTGTGCGTGTTGTTAAAGTGAGAATTTGGGCATGTGTACGTGGTGTTTGAGGGAGTGTGTGTGTGTGTGTGTGTGTGTGTGTTTGTGTGTGTGTATGTGGTGCCGATGCTTCAATCTTACTCCGAGCCCTGCGGTGGTATTTGACCCCCAGTATGATGGTACATAGAAGGTAGGGAGACGCCACCACTAGATGACAGATCAGTCTGGACAGAGACATGATGGAAGCTGGAGGAGGAGGGGGAGCTGGGAACAGAGAGTAATACACAAGATGTCAGGTATAATAAAACCTAAAACACATATTCAGAGACGTTCAGAGTCGGTCTCTGACAGCCAGCTCTCTGCTGATTCTCCCAGGTCAAAGTTATCAAATATGAATACATTTAAACTGTTCTGTTAGTAATGATGACCTCCTCAGCTCTCACTGCCAGCCAGCTCTCTGGAGATTCTCCCAGGTCAGAGTTATTAAATATGAATACATTATAACTGTTCTGTTTGTAATGGTGACCTCCTCACCTCTCACTGCCAGCCAGCTCTCTGGTGATTCACTCAGGTCAGAGTGGTGACACTTGTAGAGGCCTTCATCAGACTTGGACATTGCAGGGATGGTCAACTCTCCAGTAGACTCAGTCTTGATGAGGGAGCCATCTTTGTAGAAGTCAGTGGTGAGGTTGGAGGGAGTTGTCTTGTATCGACAGCGCAGAGTCACAGCCTCTCCCTCCGTCACAGGAAGGACAGGACTCTCCAGGATCACAGCACCAGCTGACCAGCTCACACAAATATGTTATTTAAACATCACTTAATAATATCCAACACAGCATCAATATAATCTTTGTAAAGGAAAATGTATCTGGTGTATTTTTAACATAGGTCTCCCTACCAGTCACTGTGATGTAGTTAGACAGTAGAACCTACCAGTCACTGTGATGGAGTTAGACAGTAGAACCTACCAGTCACTGTGATGCAGTTAGACAGTAGAACCTACCAGTCACTGTGATGCAGTTAGACAGTAGAACCTACCAGTCACTGTGATGCAGTTAGACAGTAGGACCTACCAGTCACTGTGATGCAGTTAGACAGTAGAACCTACCAGTCACTGAGATGCAGTTAGACAGTAGAACCTACCAGTCACTGAGATGGAGTTAGACAGTAGAACCTACCAGTTACTGAGATGTTGACAGCGTTGCTGCGTTCTCCTGAGTCAGACTGACACCAGTACGCTCCAGTGTAAGAGGGGTAAGCCCCCTTGATGGTGCAGGAGGAGCCTTCTAAAGACCCCCAATCAGAACCACATGTCATGACTTCTGAACCTGTTTTGTCCCTCGTCACCCTCCATCCGGTAGAGTTCTCCTGCTTCTCCTCCTCCTCCTCCTCCTCCTCCTCCTCCTCCTCCTCCTCACAGCTCAGAGAGACAAACTCGTGCTCAAAGAACTGAGATCTGTCTGGACTGATGCTCACAGGAGCTAGAACGACACATTGTAGTGTTTTCATTTTTGTTTGGTTTTTTTTTTCACAAAAAAGCATAACCAAAAGAATTGATTAGACTTGTTGAATGATAAGCATTACCTTTGGTGCGTCCAGGTTGTGTGCAAACGTTGAGTACTGAGAGAGAGAGAGAGAGGCAGCGCGAGAGAGAGAGAGAGAGAAAGGAGGGGCAGAGAGAGAGAGAGAGAGAGAGAGAGCGAGAGAGAAAGAGAGAGGGGGGCAGAGAGAAGGGGGGAGGGGGAGAGAGAGAAACAGAAAGAGAGAGAGAGAGAGGGAGAGGGGGGCAGAGAGAGGGGGGGGGGCAGAGAGAGAGAGAGAGAGAGAGAGAGAGAGGAGAGAGAGAAACAGAGAGAGAGAGAGACAGAGGGGGGGAGAGAGAGAAATAGGGAACGGGGAGGGTACATACACAATGTTTTTAAGGCTCCACAAACTCCCAACAAAAGTATACAACTTCTTCTTGCTCTGTGTGGACCATTACAGCAGAACACAACTGTTTGATCTCATGAAATTCTTTACCGTTCGTGTCTTTTCAAACTAAATATTTTAAAACTAGCTTCTTTTTTTTCTTTTTTTTACAGTCAGAGATCCAACCGGGAGAATCCATTAATTAGAAGTTACAAATAATGAATCAGATTGTTTTTTTCTCATGTTCCTTTAAGTCTTTATTTGACCAGGGCAGTCCATTGACAACATGTTCTCCTTTACATTATCATTGACAGCCCAGCCAAGAGGCAAGACACAGCAATGGTAACGAAGTCAGCACAAACAGTACAACAATCTACAACAGGCATTTGTTGGAGGGTGACTAAAATATTTCAAGAATAAATTAATGAAAACGATTACATTTGCTTTTCAATAATACTGTCCTCCGAGATTACAAATGCTGATAGTAATGTACTCACAGAGTATGAGGCAGAGTGATGTGATCTCCATCCTGTCTTGATGCTGACTGAATGTCTAACCTACAGGCTGACTGATAAACACACACACACACACACACACACACACACACACACACACACACACACACACACACACACACACACACACACACACACACACACACACACACACACACACACACACACATACTGGGTGTGAAACTCTGAAATGGCACCACCTCCTGGTGGAAATATTACTATACAACTTGTTCATAATGTGCCATCTCATATGGAGCAAATTGAACAATGTCATGAAATACTGTTTACTATCAAGTATTACATAGATTATTTTATAATTCAATATTTTCTAATCCAGTAATTTTGGTCTTATATTTTGATATTTCCCGATTTTTCATCAGTCCATAATTTTTCAAGCCAATAACTCAGACCTAGGCCCCATTTCTTTTTTAACCGTTGCAAACCACTGGGCCACCGTAATGCCTAAAGTTTTTATTTTCTTCCGTTTTGAATTGGGAATTCTTTTTATTGATCCACATACAAAGTTTTGAATGAAGAAAATTATATTTGCAAGTCATCAGAACTTTTCTCAAATTGTTGCAAGCAATGGGATGCGTCATGCAGGACCTCCGCAAATCCCCTCACCACTTTTCGACGCCTGTCCCTTTTTTTGACACTATATCCACGGACCATCTGTAAGCTATAGCCCGTCAACTCTTTGCTTGTATCAGAGTTGCTCAGAGGGTTTTCTACGAGAGACAGACAGGCGTCAACTTCCGGATGACGAGAGTGAGAACACAGTATGAACCTGGCCAGATGCTATTGCAGTCTGAAAGGCAATAAAGTAATCTAGCAAAGAAATACACCACTTTGCACGTTCAAATTGATTAACGGAAGCCCCTGCAACTGATTATAATTTTGTCTAGAAGCTCAACCACTTCACAACGATTGTCTCGCTGATGTTTTTACTACGTCATATCTTTGTAAGTACCTTACAAAATACTACTTTTGGAAAATTGTAGTTGCAAGCAATGGGATGCTTATTAACATAGGACCACCGCATATCCTCCCTATTGTTTACACTATATTCACGGATATATTTCCCCTTTAAAATGCAATTCTTGGCTTCTGACAGTTGCGCAGTGGGCCTTTTTAGAAGAGACTGTCAAGCGTCAGCGTCCGGATAAAGAGAAAGAGAATACCGTACTCTCAAGAAGGCCAGAAGCTGTAATCTACCGCTTTGTAAGTTAAAATCGCTCAACAAATTATACAAATAGATGACGACGTTTAAAATTAACATTATGTTATATGCTAACAAAGAGGGCAGATAATCATAAACATTTAAGCATTTTAGATTAAATATATTTGGCGCCTCTCGAAAGTGAAAGTAAGCTGTGACTAGGGATGATGTATTTGGGAGGCCAAGTGGGTGCGGTCCTTTCAAGGTTGTTAACTGAAAACCGTTAGTTTTTTTTTTTAAGGCAAAGCTTTCAAAAAGGGTGAATTGTTTTACACACTTAACAAATATATAACAAATGTATAAGTACCCTGGTGCTGGTGAAAACTATAACAAAAATAAATGTTGTTTTATTGGATGTTTGATTTTAGCATGTTTTGTTAGAAAAACGTTGCTAAAATAACAATTTTTGATATACAGAATGAGCGTGAAATGGAAGCTGTGTTGCCTTGGAGTCTGTGTGTATTTCCTTGGCAACCTGTCGGTTACAGCTGGTAAGATAGCAGATTTTCATTCATGACGTGCATAAAGAATTGATTTGCTTTAAATAAAAATAAGCATATGTAAAATAAAATACATATTACTTTGGTGAAAGTAGTTTTACACAAAAAACATTTTTTTACTTACTGTAAAAGAAAACGTAGACTTACATGATTCTGGTGGTTTGGTCCAAAATTCATTACTGCTTTTCAAGCAGAACCCATGTTAAAAGATAATTTGCACTCAACATGCTTTTTGGTGGAAGTTTTTAGCTTTAAAAGTTTTTTTAAGTAAGATAGTAATTGTACTTTCTGATATGTGAATAGTTTGATGCTCAATATATCAATCTATCTAATATCTGATACAGTTTTATGATTCTATGGTCATGCAATGCACTGAATTAAATTTTTTAGACCATTTCTAGTAAGCGCCTAAACGTCAGCGTTCGATTGGCTGTTTTTTCAGATCAGTTCTCAGTGGTTGGTTCAGCTCAGCCAATAATCGGAGTGGCTGGTGATGATGTCATCCTGCCGTGTCACCTGGTACCTGCCATCAGTGCTGTTGACATGACGATAGAATGGTCCAGACCGGACCTGACACCTAGATACGTGCACATTCACCAAGATGGCCGCACATTGGTTGGAAACCAGAATATAGTTTTCAATTTAAGAACAGCTCTGTTTGTAGATGAACTGAAGAATGGCAACGTCTCTCTTAAACTCTCCAGAGTGAGACTCTCTGATGAAGGGAGATACAGATGTTTCCTCCCCTCACAGAAAAGTCAGGAGAAGGAATCTTTTGTTCAACTAATTGTCGGTAAGTCAGACAAAACACATACTGTATGCTTTTGTCTTAATAAATTACTGCTTCATTTGAATAATGATGAGTTAAGAGTAAAGATAGGAAATTAATTAAGAATATCATATACACTGTGTATATAATGATCATACGGCACATAGTGAGTCAGCAGTGTTCCCAACCGACAGTCAGATCTAAACCTCACCAGGCAGTCCGCCCAATGTACAGGTTGGAGGTGTGTTGTGTGCTGGCCATGGTAACGTACTGGTAACACAGATAACAGTATTGTAACACCATGTGACAAAGAAGTTCATTGTTTGGTGATGGTTTTGTAGGTGCTGTGTCTATACCAGAGATCTCCATGGTGAAAAATCCCAACAGTGGTGTACATCTGCAGTGTGAGTCTGGAGGCTGGTACCCAGAGCCTGAGGTGGAGTGGCTGGACAGTGAGGGACACGTCCTCTCTGCTGGACCCACAGAGACAGTCAAAGACCCTGACGGCACCTACACTGTCAGACGCCTTGTGACTGTGGAGAAGACTGCCACCAACAGGTTCACCTGTAGAGTTCAACAGCAGCACATCAACCAAACCAGAGAGACAGAGATTCATATTCCAGGTGACATATTTTAAATGCTGATAGTCCCTCTTATGAAGCTGTTGATCAGGACTGAATTACTTATGCAGCTTTCTTTGTTGAGTTTGTGTTTATCTTTGTGTGTATGTGTTCTTACTGTTGGTGTGTTGGTGTCTTTGTTGTATCTGGTATCATTTCAGATGCGGTCTTCCGGTCATCTGCTCGTGACATTGGCATTGGTGTATCTGTTGGCATGGTTCTGCTCATCATAGCTGGTGTTGTAGCAGTGATACTTTACAGACGGAAAAAGGCTGGTGAGTGTTACATCCTTTTGATGTCTCTACAATAGATTGATTTATAGTTCCTTTCCCATAATGTCTGTAAAGTTTTTTCAGTCATTAATAACATCACAATTGTGAATCTTCTCAACTCAACATATTAAGAAACAGTTGACAAAACCCAATTTAGCCTATTTCTAACGTTTTCTAAATATTGAGTACAATTCTAAAGGACACCAATGTATGCACAAAGTTATATTTACAGTGGATATTATTAGAATGTATTGTTAATAGCTCAACTGAATGATATATTGGAGTGCCATTTGAAACGTTTCCAACTATTATTGTCATATATTCACAGAGCACAAAGAAGATCTGGAGAAAGAGACTAATCTGAAACTTTTAACAGAGGCCAAACTCAAAGTGGAGGAAAAATGCCGACAGAATATGGAGGAGGAGAAGAGAAAGAAAGAGGAAGAATTCAGAAAGTTGACAGCTGAGAAATGTGAGGTAGAGACAAAACTGGACATTCAAGTATTTGAAAAAGAGAGAGAATTAAAAAAAACTCAAGGACAACTGAAAAAGAGAGAGGAGGAACTTAGAGGAACACAGGAAGAGTTAGAACTGACAAAGAAGGAGCTGGGAGCAACGCGGGAGATGCTACAAAGAACACAGGGGGAACTAAGTGATAAAGAAAAGGAGCTAAGGAGAACTCAGAGGGAGCTTAAAGGATGTAAAGAGGAACTAGGGAGGAGGTTAAAGGATGTAAAGAGGAACTAGGGAGGACACAGGTGGTGCTCCAAAGAACACAGGGGGAACTAAGTGATAAAGAGGAGGAGCAACGGAGAACTAAAGAGGAGCTTAAAGGATGTAAAGGGGACCTAGGGAAAACTAAGGAAGAGCTTAAAGGATATAAAGGGGACCTAGGGAAAACTAAGGAAGAGCTTAAAGGACATAAAGGAGAATTAGAGAAAACTAAGAAAGAGCTTATTAGAACACAGGGGGAACTAAGGGGGAAAGAAAAGGATTTAGAGAAAACACAGGAGGAGCTTAAAAAACATAAAGGGGAACTAAGGGAGAAAGAAAAAGAGCTAAGGAGAACTACGGAGGAGCTTAAAGGATTTAAAGGAGAACTAGAGAACTAAGGAAGAGTTTAAAGGAAGTAAGGGGGACTAGGGAGAACACAGGAGATGTTACAAAGAACACAGGGGGAACTAAGTGATAAAGAAAATAAGCAAGAGAGAACTCAGAGGGAGCTTAAAGGATGTAAAAGGGAACTAGGGAAAACAAAAAATGAGCTTGAAGGATGTAAAGGAGATCTAGAGAAAACTAAGAAAGAGCTTAAATGAAATAAGGGAACTAGGGAAAATTGAAGATGAGCTTGAAAGATGTAAAGGAGATCTAGGAAAAACTGAGGAGCTTGAAGAATATAAACCGTAACTAGGAAAAACTAAGGAGGAAGTTGAAGGATGCAAGGAGGAACTAGGAAATACTAAGGATGAGCTTGAAGGATGTAAGGAGGAAATAGGAAAACCTATGGAGGAGCTTAAAGATGCAAGGAGGAACTTGGAAAAACTAAGGCGGAGCTTAAGGGAGAACTACAACAATCTAAGGAAGTGCTTAAAAGGATGTATGGAGGAAATAGGAAAAACTAAGGAGGAGCTTAAAGGATGTAAGGAGGAACTAGGAAAAACTAAAGCTAAGTCAAACAAAAGAGAGGCTTAAAGGAAGTGAGGAGAAGTTCTCAACAACACAGGAGAAGCAGGTCTCCATGTAATGCGGGTTTTTTAAATGGCTACATGTGAGAACAAAAAAAAAAAAAAAGTTTGAAAAAAATTATACATAGTGTATGCTTTAAAGAAGTAAACAAAACAGTTAATTTACATGTGTCTATACACAGTGCATGTGTTATGACGGTGATCAGTAATGTACAGAGAAATACACTGTACAATTGCCTGAATATAACCTCTGTCTTATTTGCCATTCAGGTCATTAGCATGTGCCAGGGATATTATATCATAAACTATTGGGCTGAGCGATATGGCCTATAAATAATATTGCGATATTTTTAGGCTATATCGCGATACACAATATACTGTATATCTCAATAATTTGAATAGCTAGGAATATAAGCACTGTATGTAACTGAAAAGTAATTTATACATAATGTTTTGTATTATAAGTGCATTAATATTGTTTATATTATACAATATTGTTTATGATGATGATTCTGTCGTATCAAAGTGAGCAGGAAGGAAGCAGAAATGATTGTTTAGAGCAAAGGGGGTGGGATTTAATATGTTTTGTTTTACTTCTTCCCACTCCTTTTTCAACATTATTTTGTTTCTCGTTCTTTATTTTATTTAAAAAAAAAATTGAACTTCAAAATTTATTCAAAATAAACATTACAAACAAAAAAACAAAAACAAATTTATACTAGAATGTTCGCGATATAGTCATTTACTACATCCCACATAGAAGAAGCACATATTGCCCACCCCTAATATACTGTATATGAATATATAGTTGTAAAACAATAATAAAGTATTATATCTGAGAC
Organism: Galaxias olidus; assembly: GCA_026901105.3. Taxonomy (NCBI): domain Eukaryota; kingdom Metazoa; phylum Chordata; class Actinopteri; order Galaxiiformes; family Galaxiidae; genus Galaxias; species Galaxias olidus. The sequence goes on from JAPMUY010010680.1 coordinate 11,058, forward strand.
TTTCCAAAGCCATTGAATCCTCAACTTGCACAGGACCCCCCATCTAACGTTTCCCTCTCCATGCATCCTTGGATTGTGTGTGTGTGGGTGTAGGGGGTAGGGGTGTTTGTATGTGTGTGTGTGTGTGTGTGTAGGCAAGTGTGTGTGGGTGTGTTTGTGTGTAGGTGAGTGTGTGTGGGTGTGTTTGTGTGGGTGTGGGTAGGTGGGTGGGTGTGTCTGGGGGGGAGGCAGTTTGTGTTTCTGTGTGTGTGTAGGTGAGTGTGTGGGTAGGTGGGTGTGTGTGTGTGTGTGTGTGTGTGTGTGTGTGTGATGGGGTAGGGGCATTTGTGTGCGTGTGTGTGTGTATGTGTGGGCGGGGTGTTTGAGTGTTTGTATGTGGTGGGGGTAGTAGTGTAGGGAGAGGAGGGTAGTGTTAGTGTTAGGGGAGAGGAGGGTAGTGTTAGTGTTAGGGGAGAGGAGGGTAGTGTTAGTGTTAGGGGAGAGGAGGGTAGTGTTAGTGTTTGTTAGTGGAGAGGTGGGTAGTGTTAGTGTTAGGGGAGAGGAGGGTAGTGTTAGTGTTAGGGGAGAGGAGGGTAGTGTTAGGGGAGAGGAGGGTAGTGTTAGTGTTAGGGGAGAGGTGGGTAGTGTTAGTGTTAGGGGAGAGGAGGGTAGTGTTAGTGTTAGGGGAGAGGAGGGTAGTGTTAGTGTTAGGGGAGAGGAGGGTAGTGTTAGTGTTAGGGGAGAGGAGGGTAGGGTTGGTGTTAAGGGAGAGGAGGGTAGTGTTAGTGTTAGGGGAGAGGAGGGTAGTGTTAGTGTTAGGGGAGTAGGAGTGGCAGTGTTAGTGTTAAGGGAGAGGAGTGGCAGTGTTAGTGTTAGGGGAGAGGAGGGTAGTGTTAGTAAAAGCTAGGGGAGAGGAGGGTAGTGTTAGTGTTTGTTAGTGGAGAGGTGGGTAGTGTTAGTGTTAGGGGAGAGGAGGGAGGGTAGTGTTAGGGGAGAGGAGGGTAGGGTTGGTGTTAAGGGAGAGGAGGGTAGTGTTAGTGTTAGGGGAGAGGAGGGTAGTGTTAGTGTTAGGAGAGAGGAGGGCAGTGTTAGGGGAGAGGAGGGTAGTGTTAGTGTTAAGGGAGAGGAGGGTAGTGTTAGTGTTAGGGGAGAGGAGGGTAGTGTTAGTGTTAGGGGAGAGGAGGGGTGTTAGTGTTAGTGTTAGGGGAGAGGAGGGTAGTGTTAGTGTTAAGGGAGAGGGAGGGTAGTGTTAGTGTTAGGGGGAGAGGAGGGTAGTGTTAGTGTTAGGGGAGAGGAGTGGTAGTGTTAGTGTTAGGGAGAGTGAGGGTAGTGTTAGTGTTAAGGGAGAGGAGGGTAGTGGGGTAGTGTTAGGGGAGAGGAGGGTAGTGTTAGTGTTAGGGGAGAGGAGGGAGG